>JAUTBR010103210.1:0-10961 GCA_032361205.1 Pseudorimula midatlantica
ACTTTGCATTGTAAACTACAATTCGGTCCAAAACGACAACTTAATTTGTGTCAGACTGTGATATTATGCCTTTAAACAGATTCAAATTTGTCCTATACTGTATTCATGTTCTTTAGCTCAATATATGAAGTTCCTAGAACAGAATGACTGGGCATGTATGCGCATGCGCTACTGAATACATACATTTAAGACATCCATATATTTTTATCGAACGATAACAAAAGACAGATATCTAAGACAGATAGACGTCATAGTCGTAAAGATCCATAGATCACATACTTTCTTTATATATATATATATATATATATAGCTAAACAGTGACGATTGCTGCTTGGAACTAGTCTTCTAAAAGGAAGAACATATAGGCCTACACTATCTGTCGCAGATTGGGCATTGCGCTTGACTTTGCACCATAACACATATTGAAGTTGTTAGAATTTGTCACAACTCAGATTCTCCTATAAACATGAAAGCCGGAATCATCCCTTTTGTCGGTCAGGGCTGTTAATCACGTATAAACTGTCCATCAGAAAACATAATCAAACATGACCAATTACCCTCGATTCTCAATCGGGTAGAACATCCAGAAAAGGGGAGTTATTTCTTTGCCATTGAAAGCACAAGCAATTACCCTTATAAATCGCGTTACTTCGGTATCAATTCCCACCAAGACAAATTGAAGCTGATAAGACGGACTGGCTTGCCGACGCAAATGAAGGCCTGAAAGGAGCAGCTTGAAATCAAAGATGAGTATGGACTCTGGGTCCAGCAAATCAAATTTACTATTGAGTCACTTGGATGTTCCATCACTGCCAGATTGGCAGAGCGACGCGAGAGTGTGCGGTTTGACAGCAATAAGCGACCCTACATAATGGAGTCTACTTCAACAAGCTGGGATCATTCTCTATACCCTCTGGTCAGACAAAACGTCTAAAGGTGAACGAGATTAGCACATACGTTAGTGTTGTTCATGAGGACAAACTTACTCAGTATCCAGTTACCAGATTGAGCCAGGAGGTTGATCTAGAGATCAAGGAAAGATAAACTTGCTTGAGAATGAAAAAGGATATATATATATATATATATATATATATATAGTCAATCACATGAAACGTATTGATGGATTTCTAAATCAGATATACTTATATTATCATGTATTCGTAGATATGGATTCTGTCTTGGATCGACAATACCGAGAGTAGATTAGTATCTGGAAAAGAGATGTTTTAAATAGACTACTTAAATAACTGCACCTGTGACTGGTTGCTAACTTGGAATAAAGAACAGATTGGTTATATCTATTTTTCAGTGTTGTTATTTGATTATACTGTCAGAAAGTACTATGTATGTTCAGACATCATGTAGACAATTTAACTATCTGCTCAGAACGCTACGTACAATGAAATGCTAAGTTGCGTGATAGACTCGTATTGTTTTCGCAGTTTAGCTATCGTTACAAATGCGGTTTAATAACATAATCCTAAAAGCTACCAATTTAATTATAAATTAATTTAATTTTAGTTCGTTTTCGCAACTCTGATTCCGGAATAGTATAGGAAACGAACCAATATGTAATTAAATAATAGTAATTACACTTGTTTGCAGCATTAATTTAATGTGCTGTTTTACATACATTATTAGCACATGGATGTATACAGCGAAGCATTGCTGAATGTTAATATACGCAATACACACTTAATAATAAATAGTCATTTAATTGTTGGAATATTAACTTCTGGCTGTTTTGGCCAAGTTCAATGATTCAAGCACTTCGATTAAGCTTACGACGTTACGTTAAGAAAATTTGTTTTTATGATTGTTATCTCTCCCGGGGCTAGTCAGGCAATTAAGTTCCATCTTTCCCTGACAATCAACAGTTGTTATCATTCCGCTCTGGTTCGGGATTCTAAACCGCCGAAAATCGCTGCACAACTACCCTTTATGAGTCAGTCTTTAGAAGAAACTGTCTCCCTACGACTAATCATAAATCCCATCTTGGAAAAGGGGCACGACTTTGACGGCATACATGACCTTATCTGAACGGGTCGTGATTCCCCAAAAGCCTGCATACTAATTAGATCTCGTCGTAACACACATCAATAACTACTGGCCGTGACTCAACGAAAATAGCCAATTTGGCATAAACCTTTGACGCATGCAAATTCAGTGTTTGGAAAAGCCAGCTTCGACGTTTCATCCCTGTGTATTGAAAGTCTCAATCCAGAACGGCAGACCACGTTGATAAAGTTCGATAATGAAAACTACTAGCTGATGATGGTCAGCGCCTCTTTACATGCGTCTCCCTTGTGTTTAACATTGTCAAATAATTTGATACTCCAATACAATTTGTTTTTATTTCATCTGTTGAATTTGAAACGAATCGCCATGCCACACGAGCCGTTTTCAAACAATACCAAGACCCACCGAGCAAACAGATGACCATAAAGAGAAATAATTGAAGAATATGGACCCGGTGTTTTCATTCTGAATCCACAATTGCGACAGATAAGGGTTCATAAGGGGACTGAAGTGATTCACTGGTATTGTCAATAATCAATTGCTGGTGTTTGATTTTCGAAAATTGATGTAGATTAACGTCAAACGTTAATAACCACGTTAAAGCATTAGCACACAGATTATATGACGTTATTGTGGATGTTATGAACATAACCGACAGCCTACAACAAGGAATGGTTGAGAGACCGTGATGGTATAATCCTTACAATAAAATACTAGTATTTAGAAATCTGACATTTGAATCCAATGACATTTTCGCATTGGTAACTGAAATGTAGATATTACCTTATGGGTACATTTGTTCTGTGGGAAGATTATTTGAATTTACCTTTCCAAAATATTGTTAATGCCTGCCTTGGCCATGGCTACTATCAGTTTGGGGAATCTCTTCATAAGAATCGTGACGTCACGATTACATGTATAGCAATCGCCAGAGGCTAGGACTAGGGAAATGTAATTAATTTGGAAATAAAGATATTTTTAGAATTATCTGAAAAATATTATACTTGTCGAGGAAAGATAGTCGTAAAAGAATACGCAATAACCTAATTAGTTACCCTTGATCTCTTTCAAAGATGATCTTGCCACTTTAAACGACAACACGACTAATGTTGCGATCGTGTATTACTGTTCACAATACTTCATCAACTAACGACAGGGTTGCCATGAATCTTTGATTACGGCAATTTTGCAGCATTCTATGACAGGATCTTGCTCCTTCCTTGCCAATTCATGTCCGCGGAACTAAGTCCGAGGTTGAAATTAAACTAATTAATTACGTAACTAGATAAAGGACAGGTAGCACATTAGGAACTATTTTAACATACGTTTTTCAGGATCAAATTCCCCTAAAACCCATTTACCTCCCCCGTCTCGATCAATAACTAACAAGTATTTATCTGGCCCAGAGCTATGCCTGCATGAGTATGACTTCATGTTCAAATCAAATTCCAAATAATGCAAAATCTGAGTTGAGCCATCCTTTACCAACAGCTCGTAAAAGTCCAATACCTTCATGAAATGAGTGGATTACATTGTGAGGAAGAGATTGGAGTTATATTATAAGCAAGAAATCGTACTTTTCGAAAGTTTCTTTAACCTAAGGGCCGTGTATTCAATTTAACATCCGTCACTAACAACTTTTGAATGATTCACAATTACTATTACCTATTCCTCGAAGGCATCCATAGCAATTCAACACCTTGTTTCCTGCATGATTCTATTATTCACACACAGGAAGTAGAGGTCAAATGTCCGCTAATTCTCCGACAGCACTTCTCTGCTGTATACATGTATGGTGAGTTATTTCGGCCACATCTGGACATTATTCCTCTAGCGCGACGTCTCCTGGACGATGATGTGAAATCATCTGACTTCAGATCTCCATCAATTCATTCCGGAAATTGTTCTGGGCAACCTATGTCTGTAAACCCCTCTTTTCCCGCTTGGTCTCTGATTACCAACGGCGGTTCAGTTCCCCCATCGATCGTGAGGATGTCTTGCTAGGGAGCACACCGACAGGCTGCGGATAGGCTTAGTAAAATATGTATTGTTCTACCAGGTAGGACTTTTTTTCATGGTTTTCATGGTGCCGTGTTTTCAGCCTGCGCACAGTTAGATAGAGGGACAACAACATATTTACGTAATTTTCTACCGGGTAGGCTTTTTTACCCATGGTTTTCATTGGGTCTAGGTTTTCAGCCTGCGCACAGTTAGATAGAGGGACTTAGCAACATATTTACGTAATTTTCTACCGGGTAGGCCTTTTTTACCCATAGTTTTCATGTTGCCATGTTTTCAGGCTGCGCACAGTTTTTTTTACCCATGGTTTTCATTGGGTCGTGTTGTCAGCCTGCACACAGTTAGATAGAGGGACTTAACAACATATTTACGTAGTTTTCTACCGGGTAGGCCTTTTTTACCCATGGTTTTAATTGGGTCGTGTTTTCAGCCTGCGCATAGTCAGATAGAGGGACTTAGCAACATATTTACGTAATTTTCTACCAGGTAGGATTTTTTTATTATGGTTTTCATGGTGTCGTGTTTTCAAGCTGCGCATAGACAAATAGAGGGACGGTAAAATACATGTACATTTTTACCGGGTAGGCATTTTTTAGATGGTTTTCATGGTGTCCTGTTTGCAAGCTGTGCATAGATAGATAAATAGACTTAGTACAATACATATGTAATTTTCTACTGGGTAGGAATATTTTTAATGGTTTTCATAATGTCGTATTTTCAAGCTGCGCATAGACAAATAAACTTAGTAAAATACTGAAGTAATTTTCTACCGGATAGGCTTATTTTTCATGGTTTTGATGATTTTCATGATGTTGTGTTTTCAGGTTGCACATTGTCATATGCTGTCGTGTCGGGCAGACTATTGACAGGCTGCGTATAGTCAGATAGAGAGACTTAAAATGCGTGTGTAATGTTCTACCGCGTAGGAGGAGCATCGCATTTCATTTCTAAAATGCCTTGTGTATTCTTAATATTATGGTGTCACAGAAGTGCTAGCTGTTCAATATTAAGAGTGTTTCCTCCGCTTTGATGTGAATACTGCGAGTGTTCAAGTAGTCTTCATGTGAAAAGAAATGAAGAAAAATTAAATATGAATTATTTTTCAAAACGCTATAATGTCCATTAAAGATATACTGCATGAAACTGTCCATTTGAAAGCAGCATAATAAACACGGTATTGAATACTATAGTAAACCTATTATATTGTATTTCTATAATATCACTGACTTCTTCACATTCATGGTTTCCATCGAATGAATAATTGTCAGTGTTATGTATAGATGCTAAAGCAACCATTAATATGAAATGTGAGTCAGACATTTTAGAATGTTTCAAACTTGAATTACCTACTATAGACATGGAAACACGTCAATACATGTAGTATAGGTTAATCACTCCCAATGATCAAACTTCCACGAATAAACGCGCATGTAGTTGGTATTCATGGCGGACACCTATTTTCCAGAAACACCTCTCATGAACACGTTCTCAAGATTTCGCACTTGCGCCACATCCGGCGGCGATTTACGGACTTGGTGGACGTGACGTTGACGCATTGCACGCGCTGCGCGTGTTTGCACTCTCAGGAAGAACGACATATGCCGGTGCCGGACATTCTTAGACCGCATAATCTAATTCCTCAACGTTTCCATATCAAACACCATAAATATTGGACGAGTTAAAGTCCTCTCGAGAGCGATAAACAGTTGTATCATTTCCGCTTGACAGACACTGTCTCTAATCAGTGTGGATGTTTGGTTTGACTAATTACACGGATGTGTAGGATAGAGTGTTTAGCTACAACCCATGTTAAATGCGCTTGAATCTTTAATGTTTGATAGTTTACCTCCAAGTACGATTTTCTGTGGGTCGTTGTTGTGTTCATTCATCCGAAAGCGGAAATGGTATTGCTATTCTATATCGGGACGGAATAGCACTTTCACAATATTCTCAGATATTTCTTTCATAAACATTAATTAGTGGCTGTGAATATAATGGATTACGTTATTATTATTTGGGAATGATCGAGTGACGGCTGTTATTCGGTCGAAGGCTTCCGGTTGTTTTAGCTTCATAGTCAAAAGATCTGTAATAGGATAAGACCTAGTATCTTAGTTTCTCGCCCGTTGAGATTATAATGAGTTACTCATAAGAACATGTTTAATTGTTAATGCAAACGTAGAAATGTCCTATCTCGAATATAGATTTATGTATTTTGTTTTATTAAATAATAATAATTTCAAATCGCGATATATCTTAAATATGTCCTCATCTAGTATCATAGGATCAATATAATGTAAGAAAATAAATGCGGTTACATCTTCAGAACGAACTGACACTTCTCTATAATCATAAGTTGGTCAACACCAGAAGCATGAACAGAATCAATCTGATATGTAGACGAATGCAAGTATTTTGGTATAGATTTATCTGTACTAGCTAACCGATGACATAACTGGTAACATAGTTTTACAAGTGTATGTATATTTAAAAACAAATTTAAACGCTATCAAACATTGGCATATTAATTATTTTAACACACCTTATTCATATATAATGCGATTGGTCACGCACTACTCAGACTACAACTTAACACTCTCCCTGCTGAAGACAACCGGAGATGCCCTAACGAGCAGTGTCTGTGCCTAATCCAGCAGAGAGAGAGAGTTAAATAACAACTGCTCCAATGACCTTGACCTTCGCCGTTCTGAATACGTACAGTCATAATAATTAACGTCGTTATGATACATATGACAGTAAGTAAACAAATACATAAAGTTATGTGTGTACTTTAATAAAACCATACATTTGCTAATGAATTCAAGATAAATCTTATATTGTGCTTGTATACACTTGTCTAATTAACAAAAAGCAAACGTACTGAGCGACAGGAAATAAGTAAGAAATCCAAACAAAACCGTGTGGTTCCATTAGGAAATTGTTATTATCGAACTTGTCTTACCATTCTTGTACAGCACTCGTGGGAATCCGACATAATCTGCAGCTGTATCTTTACAGCTCTAACATAAACTTAATGATTGTACGTGAAATGCTCTCTGAGGAAACTACCTATCTATGGATTATATAACAAAATCTCTGATGATCGCGTTTCTTTTCTTTCAATTCCGACTAGTGATTTTGTTTCATTTAACATTTTCTTCGGATGTTAACCGAAGACTATATTCTCTTTTATGTTCTTCTAAAAACACTCACTTACATCTCCATTAACGTCTATGTTTCTAATTAACAAAACAAGACACCGCTGACTTCGAAACATGATAAAATATTTATATATTCCGTAAAGAAAATGGAAGCAAGGAGACCATCTTTCATGATGTCGTTTGTTTTGCTTGTGTTTGTTTCCTGTAGTGGTAATAACGGTTCAGGGAGGAAGTTCTGAATGAGATGTCCATACCAGATTTGCTCTGTTGTTCAAGGTATCGTTTCACGAATCTCTCATATCCAGTATGAGACCATAGCACTTTCGTAAGTGCCAGATCGCTATTTGTATAAGATATCGCTACGAGAGCGTTATGGTTTCGTAGTAGATGAGAGAGCTTCGTAAAACGACACCCTGGGGATAAGATAGAAAATCCTCAGAATTACTATGATTATATTCGTTGACCTATACTTTATTTAGGAATATATACAATATATGTTACAAAATTCAATGCCAATTGTCTTACGGTCTATCATCATAATAAAGTGCTATATAATATGACGTGAACTTTATTGTCAATAATAAAAAATTTTAAAGGGACAAAATCTACCATATTACATTTTATAATTTTTTACGTTATGGCATTATTTGTGTCTTGAAATAAATATTTTGTTAAAGATTAATTGCTCATAGTTTCAAAACTTCCCCATTACTAAGCGCAGGCAATGTCTTTATCTTAAAATTGATTTCATTAATGTTTATTTGAGATTTATTGTTTTTTTGGCAATCTGTTAACAGATTGCAAAAAACCCAATAAATCTCAAATAAACATTAATTCTACTAAAATAGAAGCACCCACACACGACACGTAATACTTAATCGACACATGCTAATGCATTATTATTATTTTATTACACGTCAATATATTTCTTTGTTCCAGGTCGCACTCTTCCGTGTTTTATAATGATTAATTGTTGATTTGTTTTAAAACTGTCAATTTTCTCATGAGCGGCATTTATCAACGTTCATGCCAAGATTACTGAAGCCAATGATGTTGCTTGGCTATCGTTGAACTATTGTTGACATTTTGTCAGATGGTATTTATTTGCAATGCACACCTGTCATGGTCAGTTAATCGCTGGCCGTGGCCAATGCATGAGTCATAGGCATCTTTCTGTGGATAGACACCATACACTTGAACATCTACTTGGGACAAGCTCATAGGAACATGCTCTATGAAGAACGGTACCACTACTACAAACAGCAAACGCAATGCGCGTAGCTGTAGTAAGCGAACGCTGTTGGTAGGGCAAGGCATAGATTCTAACTTCGATTGAAGCCGGAGTTAAGAAAACAAGCGAAACATAGATTTTGTGAAAAAGATTATTGATTAGATAATTGTTCTCACGATTTGAACATAAATAGGTCCATTCAGAACACGTATTTCAATATTTCTTACAATCAGTACCATTAATACTATTTATCATATAGTACATGTCTTACATGAAAGTCTGCTATTTATATATTAATCCCATCTTTTGAAGCCAATGCAGCAATGGAACAATAATACACTGACAAATTAAACAAAATCTGCTCTATTAAACATGATAGGATCGCTCTTCAATTTAGCAATTTAAAATACTTAAAAGTAAAATTTAGATACACTATCTAGATCTTTTTCTATGTTATCTATATTCTTATTATATTCATAAAAACACAGCTAAATTATTTTATAGTTATTAAGACATTTTGGAGACAGTTATGTATACATGTATTACTGATATTTTAGCTTCCATACAATGCTTAACTCAGTTTGTATTGCCAATACATGTATTAATGTTATTAACGTTATTATTCTACTTGTTTAACTATAATTTCTTACTAATTGTAAATAAGGAAAACACAATTATAAGTATTTAACCTTTGTCTATTTCTCACTGATTATCAATAGAATATGTTGAAATCAATTCTATCTTCAGTCAATAATAATACCATATTCTCCCGAAACTATTTTGTTTTCCACGATCACCCACGAAGGTCAAAAACAGAACACATTGTTAATCAAACACTACACAAATCTTTATTTATAGCTGTAATATTATACTACATCTGTGTTGAGTAGTATAATCTCGTTAATACCTTCTCTGTTAATAATTACGCTTCCATAATCGACAAATTACTTCATCAGTTGACATCTGGTGACGAGAGGCTACCTGATGCAGAGACACGGAAGACGATCTGCCATGCTAGGTTAGCAGTTAACTTTCAGCCAGAGGCAAAGAACGGGAAGAGACTGGAGAAAATAGAAACACTAGATGTTCAAGTATTTATCCACCGTATGGACATCTCCGGTATATCTGGTGCCCTTGGTTAGTAATAGCGGTTGTTTAAGTCGTTGCTGATCAAAAGTAGATGCTGGAATATATGTCTCTTTGTTTCGGTCTTCATGGTTTTGGAATACAACGATTTATTAGAAGTAGAATCATTAGGTATTCAATCGGAACATACTTGCGTCATTGGTTTTTAAAGTGGGGCTTAGATCGAGTCGCTTTCAAGATTATTTCATTTATATAATGACATGTCAGTTTATGGCAGGATGAAACCCATAGCATCCGTAGCGCTGAAGGATGCAGTAAACATGCGAGCACCGGCTGGTACTGACAAGACCAAGGATGATATCTACATTGCCACTCGTGCCATAACCAGGTATATGTTGAGATCCTTATGGACGGTTTCCATAACAACGGAAACGGCATGATATGTCCCTATATCAAATTGCCGCCATTCTGAAATTTAAGAAATATAATACGATGTTGTTGCATTCCTTTTATTCTGAAATATTTGATAACATATTTGACATTCCAGACATCTGGCTGTTTCTATTACTTAAATTCTAGGTTGCAGAAAAGGACGATTGATCTCGAATGGTCCGAGATGTCTCAAATATTTTAACCATGTATCTGGGTCCTATGGAACAAAGCGCAAATAATGCAATGATGTTCTGATCACTTTGCTATAGGTGTATCACCCTGATGCAGACAGACAGACAGACAGACAGACATAGACAAACAGACAGACAGACATATAGACAGGCAGACAGACAGAGAGACAGACATTGCATTTACGTCTTCCATGTACAACCATACACTCGCATTCATTTATACAAAATATAAATGAAACATTTGAAAGGTTGCCACCGATGCTGTGGCGTGTTCATCACGATCAGTCAGACAGATTGGCAGTCGTTGCTCAAGAAGCATATTTCTGATGACATCTACACAGATAGCCCCGAGGAGATAGGAGAGTCAGTAATACAATTGCCAGTGGCCACTGCTGGAGTAATGAGGGTTTCATAACGTTGCACATTCCATATGTATCTATGAGTACGATCTACGGTGTCTGTAGATGTACAGTAATGCGTGGATCAAGTTGGCATTAGAAGGGAAACATGCAATTACTCATAACTAGACTTGTAATCAGCAGGATATTCGATGTTATGAAACACATAATATAATCTATGGAGATAGGTAATGTCACTATGGTTAAAACCAGAGGAGAAAGGAGCTGTGGGATAAAGTACTATAGTATGCGGTTATATCTGTCTACATATGTATATCCGTCTATCCTCCTCTAGAGAGGTTTCGCAACAATACGGTTACCATTACGGATGCCAATAGCCTAAAGATAATGTAACTGTAACGGTACGTTTGCAAAACCTCTCTATTATAGCTAGTATACACGTAGTTCCGTCTGTACTCTCTGT
>JAUTBR010103321.1:0-12569 GCA_032361205.1 Pseudorimula midatlantica
AACCAGAGTTGCTGGATTGTGAGTCCATTGCTTTACTGAATGAGCGAAAGGGGTAACCCCACTGGCCGAGACCAGTAGGAGCATCTTATATGACACCCGGCTACACTAGCAAGCTTCAGACATACCTGACAGCATAGGACATTCTGTCCGCTCGGAGGGCTCTCATCATGCACAGCTTCTGAAGCGACGTCTTGTTTTTCCACTCCTGGGGGAATTTCTCTTTCTCAGGACATTCACTCTCCACAAACTTCTTCCACCGTTTGGCCGATCCTTCGATGTCTCGGTCCAAGTTCCTGAATTCCTCCATGTTGGCCAAAGACTATAATCACAGAACAGAACAGCAATGTAAAATGTAGGATGATATTCCTTACTATATTGTATATAGTTCTTTAAATGTTAGATAATATTATTATTATTATTATTATTATTATTATTATTATTATTATTATTATTATACATTTACATAGCGTAAGTATCCAGAATAACTGCTCAAATTTGCTTATTACCCCGGTCAACGGATATTATGCACTCAAATTCCTTCTCAACTCCATGGGGAGTATACAACCTAAGCTGCCATTCAAGGCACATCAAGGTTATCATTCACATGTCCATCTCATCCTTCTGGGTACACATTCTCTGCTGGTGAACAGAGGCATTTTCAAACTAAGCCACTTGCCTAAGATGACACCACAAGTTTTTCAGCCTGTGATTCAGTGTGGGGCAGGAACGATTCCTAGATATGATCAGGTCACCCATCCAAGTATCAGCTGCGCTAGAGCATGCTTTACTTTAACCTGAGTGATCGACCATACTTCCTAGTCTTAAATCAAGGTCAAGTTAATGATTTGAGAATGCAATATAATACAGGCCCTCTCAATGATGAATAGGGAAAGAAACCAACAACAACTGTACTACAGAAAAAACCCAGTCATGACAACAGACAGGCAATTGTGATTTCAGCAGAAAACAAGCCATGTCCCATGCAAAATAAATCAACCCCTGGACAAATAAATCTGCAGAAAATTGCCATTCCTGCAAAAATCACAAACCAACAGCACCAAAGACCGCTTACATCACCGCGGGAACCTTTCCACCCAATTTCACACAACAGGATTCAACACTCTATCAACTCCTAAGTGATCATCCTCAGTGACGATGAATTAATAAGGAATTTGGTGACGATTACAAACCTTGATGCCTCCCCACGAGTAGTTGTTGAGGAAGTCGACGGGCGTTGTCAGGTTGGGCACTGACGGGAATCTCAGAAGGAAGTCCAGCTCCACTGGATTCAACTCCTTGCTCTTCAGCAGGATTTGGAAAGCCATCTGTGTTGTGAAGATAAGTTTATCTTTCTCGAACAGACCTCTGGTTGTGTACACAAACACGGAGTAGCTGATGCAGTCGATCAGGTTGTTCACACGCTGCTTCAGCTCCTCTGCAGGTTCTGCTCGGTCGATAGCCTTGTCGAATACAACACTGAAAGCCTGCAACAGAGAATGGTGTTCAGTTAATTCGCAGCATAATTAGTTTTAAAAAAGTATTATGTGATTTTGGTTCCTTATTAAAGGCATAATATCACAGATATTTATGGTTGTTTTGACTAGTTCTTAGCTACAACTGCAAAATACATTCACTTGACATACTTAAAATCATGTTTGTACTTCCAAAAATCTTTCCACTGCGCTATGGTAGACAAACATCTCTGGAACCCCCCGATTGACATATAGGGAAGCATTAACAATCTCTGCTCTGTGCACATGATCAGGTTGTTCACAGTAACTATGACACATCTAATATTGTATATTTAATTGAATATCCTTCTCCTCTAAAATAACATCCACTTATCCACTAATCATGTAAAATATTCAATTTGTGACTTGCTCTAAAACATTCCACATAAATTGCAGTACATCATGTATATTAATCAAATATTGACTTGCCTTCAATGAGAATTGGTACATGGGGTTGATCTTGTGCAACTCGTTCATGATGAAGTAGAGCAGTGAGGCTCTGGAGGCCGCCGTACGGTAGTTCTCCCTGGCCGTGTTGATCTCCACCTCTGTGATCTTGGCCTCCTCGGCCTTGACCTCGATCTCGGCGGCGGTCCTCTTGGTGGTCTCCAGGTTCTCCACCAGAGCGTAGTCGCCCAGGAAGTTGCCCTCGGCGGCCGAAAGCCGAGCCAGCAGGTTGTCCTCCAGCCCCTTCAGGGTGATCTTGAACTCGTTCTGCTGTCTGGTCAAGTCGGACTTCATCTTCTCCAGATCGGGCCTCTCCTTGCTGACCACAGCAGCCAGCAGCTGGTCCTCCAGGCCGTCGATGGTCACGGTGAAGTTGATGAGAGTCGTCTGTGCCTGCATCTCTGGCTTGTAGTGAGGGTTGGCCAGCTTGGTCTGGAGGATGAGACGGAAGTCCTTGTGGTACTCCACTTCTTTGTCTCCCATCTTGATGGCTCGGCCCTTCTTGATGGTGTTACGTCCCAGAAGCGGGTCCAACACGGGATCCACATACTCCTCAATGTTCTCAATCAGGACCGTGTCGCCCGATTCAATGGCATGTTCAATGGCGTCAAGGTATCCCTTGGTTCCAAGCCGGACCACCTTGAGGATGGATCCGTACTTACTCTTGATCCACTTAACTCCTTGCAGCTGAGGGTCAATCATCAGTGGCCATCTCTCACATCTGGTCAGAATCGTGGCGTTCTCGGTGGACATTCTGTCTCCGGGTAGACCTTCATTGTTCCAGGTGGCAACATCAGCGTCATCAATCAGCATGGACAGAGGGTCCAGTCCTTCAGTAAATGGGATGGGGTTTTTCAGACCCTTCAGGAACGGCAGCCAGTGATTCTCGAAGAGATCATGACGATAGGTCTTTGTGAAGCAGCCGATGTATGAGATGAACGCTGTGATGAGGAGGACGTCTCCGGGCAAGCTCTTGTCCTGTGTTTTGTAGGTGTTGATGGAGTCGGCCCATCTGACGTTCTCAGACGCCAACCCTCCCACCAGTCTGTTGGCCAGCTCGATGGTCTTGGCAGTGGATTCCGCTTCTTGCTGACAGCGCAGCTTCTCATTGGTGGCATGCTCAAAGTCCGCCTGGCACTTAGCCAGCGTGGCCTCCAGATCTGCCACTTTGCTCTTGATGATCTTCAGCTTGTCGCGGGCAGATTGCAGCTCGTCATTGGCTTGTTTCAGAGCAAGCCTCTTGGGCTCCACAGTGCAGTAGACCTCATAGTACCTGACAATGTTGATGACCCAGGAGCTGAGACCGGCAGCAGCCAGAGACTTGCTACGGATGAATTCGGGGTCGAATTCTGGATCGTCCAAATATGGTCTGACAGCCTTCAGACATGTGTCGGGGATGTTATCCTTGTCATAATTGATGAGGTTCTCCAAGAATTGATCAATCTGAAATATCAAAATATTCATACTAGTATATACACATCTGTCAATAAGCCAACCTTTTCCAGGTGTACCCACCTACTTGAACAACAGTCTTTAGTACTCACCAACAGATCACAATAGAACTCATTGGATTTGGGTACATATCTATTATACATGGCACCTCAATATCTTACACTTATTTCTTCTGTCAACTTTACCGATTGTTTCTACTGTGAAGAAATGTCAACATAGTTGGATGTGTTGACATTACCTTTGACATGATGGTACTCTTTGCACTCTTCCAGCTCTTGTCCTTTGGAACCTTGCCTCCGGGCGCTAGCAGACAGGTGCAAGCGGCCGCCACATTGACCACAGCTGCCGGCGGTGTACCGAAGGACTTCAACTCTGTCAGGTTGGTCTATGAACACAAAAATAGCAAGTATAAAAAAACCTGTTCAGGGGTTGAAGCTTTGGAATGCAATTCTAGTCATATAGTCTGGCAGAAGATAGGTGAACCTTGCACTGGAGGTCCCACACTGGGTTATGGTTGATTCTGAATCACGAGACCCATGTCAAATTAGAAACTTGAGGGTGCCAAGCTTAATTAATTCAGTACATTTGTTAATTATATTTTATAAAGTGTCATCTATCTGATGTATACTAGTTTGAATATTGTTGGGAATGAACTCAAAAATATTCATATTGACAAAATATGAGTAAAATATGCTCTATAATATGTTTGTGTAATGAAAAGGTTCCAACTGGGTCTTTATTATATTCTGCAAAGTGTAAGCTATCTGTTACCATCAATTAGGGGATAAAGGTCTACTGTTTGGAAATCAGAGGGTATCAATCGTAAACTGATACCGTCTTGTTCATGCCTGTACTAGTCTAATTCTTTCTTGACAATTATTATTTGATTTTAAAGCTCGAGCCTTGTGTGACACTAACTCCTTTCATAAAATCCACCCATGCCCTATACCCATTCCTTAAGCCATGCCCATGCCTACACCCATGCTCATGCCTATACCCACCTTATTCAGTGTGTTGAGAGCCTCTTTAGCAGCAGCCAGAGCGGGCTCTGCCTTGGCCAGATCTCTCTCACAGTCACTCTGCTTCTTCTCCACTTCAATGGTGATGGCCGATACTTTCTTCTCCTCCCCATCAGCGATGGTCTTCTCCTTGGTCACCTTCTCCGTCTCTGCGCCCACGATGGTGATCAGCTTGTTGGCATCCTCGTTCTTCTGGGCCAGTTCTACTTCCTGCGAGGCCAACTTGGACTTCAAGTCGTCCACCTGAGATTGGGAAATGACATATTAGGACTGATATTGCAGGTTTCAGTTTGTTATGTAGGTACCACCGTGGATTAATTGAGTAATGCTACTGAAAATAATTATGAATGTTTTGGGAATATATATGTGCCCGCAGAAATGAGAAAGTTTAAGATACCACTTGTGAATTATGCGATATAAAAGCTTGAATACTGTGAGTGATAATAACTATGAAATGGTGTTTGAAGAGGATAATGTCAGGAATTCTGGTGCCATTGGTTGAATGACACGGTCTTCGTGTCGGCTTGGCACACACAACATAGTTCAAGTGAGTGATTATGGAGTTTAACGCTGCTGCAGGATTTTCTTTCACCCGTTTGCAACGACACAGGACAGGTCTTTGTGCTAACCTGTGACGCCGTGCTGCGGAGTTTCTCCAGACCGTTCTCCAGACGTATGATCTTTGCCTGGAGCTCCTCGTTCTTCATCTTCAGCAGGTTCTGGTACAGTGTGATCTGCTCCAGGAAAGACTTGGGCGTCGTGTAGTTGTATCGCTTCTCGTTTGTCAAGAACTGCTGACTCACTTCGTTAACAGACTTGTGCACAAAAGCCATAAACTCACTGATCGAAGACCTCATGTTCACCTACAATGAAAGAAAACTCTAGGATCATCAGCTCTATAAGTAAACTCTAGAATCATCAGCTCTATAAGTAAACTCTAGGATCATCAGTTCTATAAGTAAACTCTAGGATCATCAGCTCTATAAGTTTGATTTTGGTGTATGAGTCACTTTAAATAAAAATATTATTTTCCTTTACAATTTCCAGAAGTTAATTGTAATTTAATTGCGAATTGGAGATGCTAGTGTTGTAGTGGTACGAATTACCTGTCTTAAAAGTTTGTTAAGGAAAATAATATTTTTCCAAATAAATTATTAAATAATTGCAGGAAGCATATTTATAAACAGGTTATTTCTATATTTCACTAGCAGTAAGTACAGTGGTGACATGAATACTCACATCAAGAGACTCATTGTCTTCCAGGAATCTGCCGCTGACAGAAATCAAAGCCTCTGCTGGCCACTCGTGGAACCAGTCAATGGACGTACAGTTAACAACGGCGGGGAACTTCCGACCTCGGACCCGGATAGTGGAACCCACGGGAGAGAAGCACAGCACAACCTGGGTTCACAGAATCGTATCAATTAATAGACAATCCAAACTGTAATGATATGTTTTCACTCGGTAAGCTCAGATGTTCTTGAAAGATGGGAAAAAAACAATGTCAAGATAGCTTATTTTGAAGAGTTCAAGGTTAAAATCTGTAATACACAACAAGTCTTAAGGAACAGTTACACTAAGCATGACAACAAATTTTGATTATAATAAGTGATAAAAGGAGCAGCTGGATACACTGCATAGATACTGATAGCGAGATATTGTTAGTGACACCACAACAGTGAAGTCAAATTTAAAATGTTTTTTCTTGTTATTGTTATCTTCATAGGGTCCAATGTGAAATTAATTCAGTAAATATATTTTTTAAAGAAGAATCAATTAATAATGCTTTATGTCACAGTGGGAATATCTCACCCATAGGTGACACCTACAATGTTATTTTATGATAATATGAACATTGGGTATTAAGCACAAACCTTGAGCAGTCTGCGAACTCTGTCAATAAAGAAGCTCCAGCAATTTTCTCTCGAATCTTCCATTCCCAGACCTTTGACCTCGTTCCTGACCCCACCAATGATCTCCTCCACCTCGTCATCACCGAACAGATCGGGGATTTCGCCGGACGCCAGCAAGTCGTTGATGAGTACCAGGAATCGCTCGTCCGCCACCTGCGCATCTGTCATTAGGAAGACCATGCCGATACCCTTCATGCCGGTCTTCTGATACAACAGGGCCAAGTCCACCTTCAGATCAGCGATGCTGTAGCCTTTACGCAGAGTTATTTGGAAGACGTCCAAACTGCTAATAAATGCGGCCAGTCGAGACAGGGACTGCTTGCCGCTGCCACCCACACCGATAAGCAAGGCGTTACCACGGGGAGCCTCGAGAATACGATTGATACGACAAATGTGACTCATGGCGTCCTCAAAGAGCACCAAGTTCATGGCAGCGTTCAGCTCATTGTGATTATCCAGAGCCTCTGTCAGAAGTTTATTGAGGGTGGTCCACTCGTCTATAGGCAGATACTTAGGCTCACCAATGCCAGATGCAAAGTGACAGAAGACTAATGGCTTCTTGAACAGTACATTCTCATCTGAATCCTCAAAGCATTTCTTAACCACATCCTTTACGAGTTTATCGAAGTTTACCATGTCTATATCGTCGACAAGTTTGTCGCGGTACACTCTCTCAGCCTCGTGCATCCAGAGACGAACTAACTCTGCCGGCGTCTTTGCACAGTCGCTCATGGCAAATAGTATGCCCTGCAAACAGATACACAGTTGTAATAATCATTTGTTTCTCCAATGTGTTACCAGAATGATTTTCTACATGCAACTTTTCTCTTGCTAAAATACTGTGGAAAATTGTGATCAACCCCATTTTATTAAATTTTACTCAGTGAAATTACCATAGCAATAGAAATGATAGTAAAATAATTGTAGTGTACTTTCAGAATATTTCAGTGTACAATTTCAGTTCAGTTCCAATCGTCATTATTATCAGAAAATCATTGTACATAAGATAAAATCCTGCTCCTATAATAATTATTCAACTGACTACTTGTCTACATAAATTCATTATCACTATCACCACCACCATCATCATCATTCTAAAATATCACTGTGTATATAAACAATGTCCATATCTATATGTATGTATCTTACTGGCCTGTTATTTTGGTTTCTGTAAATAGTTCTTTATTACTATCTGATATAGATTACTTGCGAATATACACCAAGTGGACAACTAGTAAATTGAACAACTTTTTTCCAACCCTTTTGTGACAAAAAAAACTATGTTTAACCCTCTCCCTGCTGGTTTAGTCACAGGGACTGCTGTTTAGGGCATCTCTGGTAGCCTCCAGCAGGGAGAGGGTTAATTCAAATGAAAAGAAAAGCTCAGTACAGACGGCGTACCTGGAAGACGTTGGAGAGGTCTCTGAGGTTGAAGATGTAGTGGAACTTGATGGCTGTGGGTAGGAAGGATGAGGACATCTTGTTGTGCAGCATCAGGGCGCCGGTGACCAAGTTGGGGCAGTATTTCTGCACGGGAGCCAAGAAGGAGCCGTATGCCAAGTGCTGACTCAGGATGCTGTTATAGATGGTGCTCAGCGCGTCCTGGTTGGGGAAACTCATGGCGAACACACAGAAGTGACGCTGAGGCGGAGGGAAAAAAGCATTGAATTATCCAGTGTTTAACAAATAACTCTCAAAACCAAAGTTGAGATATGTATCTTTTTTTTTTTTTAAATAAAAAAAATATTTGCAGATATGTATCATGATTTAGCACTGCAAGCATATCCTGGTGCATGGAAACACTTGCACTATAAAAGTCTGTCTAATTATTAAAATTATTGTTATTACTTTGAAGCAAAACTATTATAGTCACAGCTTGATTACCAATCCTCATTCATTTTCTTTTGAAAATATGTTTAAACCAAAACCATAGTTTTAGTATACTTTTAAATGCATGACTAATACACAACTGGGTATGGGCCAGGGTATTTGTTGGTGCTGTCTGACAGGGTATGGAAGTAATTAATTTAATAAATCATTTCCTCATTTTTAACTCTTTTTAACATGTTACATTATTTTCTAAGTAAATCAGTTTAGGAAACTTGTTGATACGATTTCATGCATAAGCTCAAATCTTATATGGGAATTTGTGAAAAGAATACTGAGTTGAGCATGAGTTTGAAGTGAGAATGGTGTTGTACGACTGACCTGCAGCCGGGAGTCGATGGTGAAGCTGCCGGCTGTGGGGTTCATGCAGGAAACATACTGGGTGTTGTGGATCTCCTTCAGCGACAGCTTGGTCCGGTCATACCAATGTCCGTGGTCGATGTGCTGGCGGATCAGCGTGTGGGGCTGCACAGTGAAGTACGCGTCCACCTCGGGCATGTTCATGTCGTCCACGAAGTAGATGAGGCGTCTGCTCCCCGGCGGGCCGTAGTTGCGGCCGGCCTTCTTCTCCAGCGGCTTCTCCAGGATTCGCTGCAACATCTCCGACGTTGTGTAGAAGTTGAATGGCACGTTGGCCACCATGAAGTCATCCGAGAGGGAGTTGAGCTTGTCTCCCATCAGCACAGTCTTGCCTGTGCCGGCGTTACCCACCAACATGACGGGTCGTCGCATTTGCACCAGCATGTCCAGGAAGTATTTGATTCGGATCGTTTCCGTCGTGTACACCAATGCAGCCTGCAAGTTACCATTATAATAATAATAATAATAATGCATATTTATAATGCGCCTATTCCATGTCATACACATGCTCATGGCGCTACATGTACTATTAATACTGCAACATAGCCACCAATGTGTGTTTGTCTTAGATTATGACATTCCCCTTTCTTCAAGACTAATAAACTTATAATATAATTATCATGCAATCTTTAAAAGTGTTTTTTAATATAATGATAAAGTATTTTATCCCTCCTCTCTCCTCCTCAATACAAATCGAATATAACTACCTATTAAACACAATTCCATAAGTTTGAAATAATAAAAGGTTTTGTGACAATTTACCTGTAGGGGCTGTTCTGGATCATAGTCAAACTTGGGCACCTTCTTTGTCCACGACTCAAACTTCTTGGTTTCTTGGTCGATGAAGTAATCGAAGACAGTCCCAGCAGATGGGAACTTGATAGTCTTGAACTCTGTCACCCACCATTTGGTGAACTCCACCCGATGATCAACAAGCTACAACACAATCAATTCAGAGTCACTCGGTTACAGATGACAGGAATAACTCGAAATACACAATTAATTAATCCCAAATTCCTGCAGAAATATATTGTTTCATTGATGAGTGAACTTCAATTAACGAAGATTTCAATACATTTTCATATAGCTTTGAGATTTGCAACTGTTACCATATCGGGCGTCAAAGTTACAACTTTTAACAAGGATCCCTGTGACTCCTGCAGAGACAAACACACTGAAAATATCGGTCGCCAAATACAAAATTAAGTCACCATGGTGATTAAATTAGTTGCTAAATTGAGCCCTGCATATAAAGGTACGTAATCCTGAAGATGTCATAAAATCACTTGGCACCAATGTCAATTCGTACCTGATCCTGGAACATGGCTCCCCCGAAGGCCCAGACAGAAGCAAAGACGAAATACAGCTCGTACAGTTCCTTGGGACAGTCGGGTGGCGTGTTCTCAGGTGTGAGTAGACACTCCAGGAGGTAGCACAGCATCTGCACATGAGAGATCTCCGCGATCGGCGTGATCTTCTTGAAGCGGCTCCTCAGTGCCTCCAGGCACGCCGGGATGTACTTGTCGAACAGAATCAGCAGATTGGCTCGCTCCGACTGGACTTCTCGACTGTCGATCCAGCTCTGGATGAACGGGTTCCAGCCCAAGTCCTGGGCATTGACGAACAGGATCCCCGCACGAGACACGGTGGCCGGGGTGGCAGTTCTCAGATGGCTGATCTCGAACAGCAGTCTCATGGAGGGCGTGAGCGGGATGCGCTCGTTACTGGCCAGGGTCAGCACCTTGTTGTCATCCATCACAGTGTTGAGAGACTCGATCCACATAGGATCAATGTCGCCATCAAGCACGATCCACTTGGGGCCATCACCAGTCAGGTTTGCCAGATCTCTCATGATCACGGAGAATAAACCTGAAATACACACCATATACATATTATTCCCTCACTTGATGTGATAACGGATAATTAACTAAAATATACGTATTTCTGGTTTTGAAAAGTGAGCGAGTCGCAGCTGGAAGCATCAACACAAAGAATTTGCAAAGTAGAATTGACAAATTTGAAAAAAGAAAATGTAACTAAGAGCTATGCAAACATGTTTAGAATGTCTGACATTTCACGAAGTCATATGACTTGTCTTTGGGGACAACTTTCTACATGTTAAAGAAGAGCCAATTTCTTCTTGGTGTTGCCTGAACAAAATATGACAACCCTATTTCTAGTGAAGCGCTATATAGCGAAGACATCACTTACCGTCCTTCCATTCTCTGGTGGCCGGGTTGATGACGCCAAACAGTTCGTCATTGGTGACGGCCTTGGGGTCCAGATCAACAGCCAGCGGCTTCCTCTGCTGGTTCTTGTACGTCCTCTGCAGAGTGTTCCAGACCTTGCTCTTGCCCGTGCCGGCGTTTCCCAGCAGGAAGACAGAGTGGCGCACCTCGAACAGCTCCTGCAGCTGCACCACCTTCAGGATGAAGTTGTCCTCTGCCTGTAGCTTCTGGTCCAGTGTCGCCTGCTTGATGTGCTTCTCAAACTCCAGGTCGCGCTTACGAGGCACGTCCAGCGACGGGAACAAGTCTCCGATGAGACCCATGAACACGGGCATGTCGTCGGCCACAATCTTGGGCACGTTGAAGTCTCTGAGAGCTCTCATCAGCACCTGGTCCTCGGGTCGGCCTCTGTCGCTTCTCTTGAGCGAGCCGGCCACCACCAGAACAGACTTGATGGCTCGGAGACCCCAATCGTAGTGGTCTTGTTTGGACAGCAGCTCTTTGCATAGGGTGTACAGAGTGATGAACTTCCTGGCCAACAGTCGGGATTCCAGGAAACCCTCCGACACCAACATGATTTCACAGATCATCTCGAAGTCAGGAACAACCATAGCGCATGGCCTGTCGAATATATTATATTTAGGGATATATTACATTTCAAAGCAAGAATGATAGCGGCACTGCATCAGATTGCATTGGGAAAGGTAATTTTTACAAATATTGATATTTAATCTCTGACAGGGTGTGAACTTTGGCTCGGACAATCTACCATTGTGCTACCATTTACCACAATTTGTATCAATTCAAATGTTCATCATACATTCATAAAAAAAGTAGTTCTCAAGCAAAAGTTACATTTATCTTACGAATTAATTATTTAATATCAGGTAAAACATTAAAACATTGGTGATAAGTCTTCTCTTTGCTGGACACTGCACTACCTGGCACCTCCAGTAAGGTCAAGGCCATAGTTTAACCTCTAACCCGGAAGTACAAGTTAGTTGAGAATGCTGCAGTCACTGACCTGAACAAGGCCTTGAGGTTCTCGGGCAGCTCGGTCCTGCCGGCATAGCCAGGGTTCATGGTGATGAAGATGCCGACGCTGGACAGCAGTTTGATGGTCTCGCCCATGAAGCTGAAGATCTTCTTCTTGTCTCTGATGGCGTCCTGGATAGACTTGACCTGCACCGCCACCACGGACAACACCTCCACCGCGATCCTGTTGAACTCGTCAAAGCAGCCCCACGATCCAGACTGAGCCAGACCTTTGTAGATGTTACCGATGGACTGGACAGGGGAAAATAATAATAATTAGTTCATATTGTCATTATGTAAATACAATATTCTATCTGACCCTCGAAATTATGCAAACATAATATTCTATTTGGCTCTGAAATAACTCAACATTTTTAGTACAATTTAATGCTTAAAATTTATGTGGGGATTTGTGAACAAAACTTGAATTAAGCCATGACATTGTAAAAAATAATGTTTCGTAATCTCGGGGCCTTGTTCTCTCTAGCAAATATGAATAAAGTGAGAAAAATACAGTGTTTCATCAATACCTTGTAGTCCATCTGTTCGGAGCAGTTGAAGACGTACACCATGATACCGAGAGCTCGCCCCAGATCCTTGGTAGTTTCTGTCTTCCCGGTACCGGCTGGACCAGCAGGCGCGCCACTCATGACCAAGTGGAGCGACTGTGTCAGTGTGATGTAGCACCTGGAGACAGAGGCAGACATTTGTACACCT
>JAUTBR010103433.1:0-10957 GCA_032361205.1 Pseudorimula midatlantica
TATATGCATATGAGTAGACAATATTCTATTTCATTTTAAGAGTACAAACATTTTTTGAAAAAAGAAACTTGTACTGAAAATTCATCAAACGTATGAACTGGGCCTGTTGACTGGCTGTTCCATCAACTGGGTGTTGCTCCATATATGACATGACATTGTGAACATCGAATGAATGTCATCTGGTGATAGCTATCAGCTGGTTGTTTTGACGGAAATGGTGGACTCTAAACAGGACATGGCGAGTTTTACACACACACACAAAAAAATCAGTATTGAATGTCCACATTAGAGCTACAGATTATTGTTTCCGTAGTAAACTTAAGTGAAAATGATATATAAGCCAGTGACGAGGAATTGTTATAGATCCATCGAACATCGACAATGAACATTTATTTTAATGTCAGTGACTCGAGTCAGGCATATCCTTTTCGATCTCATAAATAAATATGTAGTCTAAGCATGAAATGTTTCGTGGCTGTTTAATGTTTCATATACATATATATCTCATTGGAAAATCATTTGGCATGTCTCTCTATCTGGCAGATTTAGAACTTAAACATCCTCTTACCAGTTACTACTGATGGTGTTGTAAAGTATTTTATTTTTAGAGATCATAATTGTCAACAGCTTTACATTTTAGTATTTGCATTAAATATCCGTGAAATGTAAATCTAATTTTTACAAATAATAATAAAGTGCCATGAGCATGCTTTCGAGTATGAATTTGTCACAATATTACGAATATGAATGTACACATTATTACGATTATTATTATTATTATTATTATTATTATTATTTAAAATAATAAAAGATAATAGTACCTCACATGTAATTTATATCTTAACATTTTGAAATTCCCCTAATCCAAGTTGTAAAACAATTTTACATAATCTGATTTTCCTTACTTTCTTTTTTTGAAAATGACAAATACAAATGACAATTTGAATAAATAACTGCACATACATATTAAACGCAATCTCTCAAACAGTACCTTAAATATTTGTTTTACTACTTGGCAGTGACACAACTCATGAACAGACCGACTGACCTCTAACCCTGGATGGAGTACAGTATAACAAAATACTGCAATAACAATACACAAATTCTCATATTCCAAAGAGTTAGTCTAATTCCTACCAGCATTGTCATCATTGTGAGTGACCTTCCAAGAAACAAACAATTATTCCTTGGCTTGAATGTAGTGTTTTTGAGCTAAATATATTAACTTACTTGCTACATGTAAATTTGTCGACCTCTCTTGTGTCCAGTCATTTGTTAATTTGACAACAAGTTAGACACATATCCTGCCTCTAGCTGTTAGACAGTCACACTTGACTGTGACATGACCTGTATAGGTCAAGTGTCACGGATGCAAAGTTGAAATATGTTACGTTGCATACTTCCTCAAAGAAATCTAATGTTGAAGACGTTTAACACTTTCAGAAGATTACAGATTTATAGTACAATACCCATAACATGACAGTGAACATAGCCAGTAATTTGGGTTTTAATCTGTTTTCTTCAGTATTTCAGTGATCTCACAGTAATCTTCTTATAGTTAACCCTCTTCATTCTCGACTAACCATGAATATTGCTATATATATATACACTAGTATATATGACAAGTCTGGTTGTGTGCCGCAGGTTATAGTATGACTGTCCATGTATTACTGTGTGTCCCACCAATAACATCTGGTGCAGTCTCCACCAAGGATGTACACATACACTGATATAGAACAGCATCAATTCAGATGTGCACATGATAATACATTTTCAATGAAAAAAACTTACGAGACAAATATGACCTTACCATAAATTAGAAAATGGGAAGTGTAAATTTCAATATGACCAGACCATTGGAAAGGGTATTTTCCAGCTATTTATTTTTTACCGGTTTGACCTTGATACAAAAACAAAATGGCCACCTTCGCATAGATCTGCTAATTATCCTGTTTCTGTGAATCATACTTACAGCTAGGTTTTGAATATCATCTGACACAAAGCGTTGGGAAACATCTGGTCGACCATGTCGCATGGGTAATGAATAGTGATATCTCACACAGGTGTAAATTCCCAACCAATCAATACCAGTCATTATCAATTATAACTGACATCACAGATGTGATCGATGCATGCAAAAATAAAGTGAACATTTTTGTTCTTATATAAAACTCAATGCGCTAAACTGAATTATATTGAAATAAAAGAAAAAGGAAGGATGAAAATCATGTTGAAATGTGTGATATAAATGTATCTAGCTAGCTATGTAGTCAGTTGCTCATAAATCAATACCCCTGTGCATGTATAGTACATGCTTACCACAAACTAGGGCAGAGTGGCAGATCCTAAACCCATGCTTTGCAGTCATACTCATCACTAGTTTTTGTTTTCATTAAAACATTTCACTGAGCCAGTTAACAGTATGAGTAATGTTTTAATTCAGTTAACCCTATCTGTGCTGGATGCAACTGGAGATGCCCTAAAGAGCAGCGTCTGTCTGATCCAGCAGGGAGAGGGTTAATGATAACTTGCCACAGTATAGAAACGTAATTTCAGTTCCATTAATTAGGGTAGTCGAAAGCTATGTTCAGGTTAGCGACTCCAATCTCAAAATAATTACATTGACCACAGGTTAAATATATAATTCCTCGACTGCACTGAATTAGGATATTATTCAGAGTAAATGTGTCATTTTTTGCTTTTGTCATTGACAACAAACAATTAGGCTAAACAAACAATTTTGAATTTTGAAGAGACCTTCTGCGATGTTTGATGGCCCATTAAGAGCATACATACAAAAGACCAACAGTTATCGTTTTACTACTCAGGTAGTTATTCAATAAAACTAAAATATATTGTCACAATTCCTCCATGAATGGCAAGGATATTATATTAAATGTGCAAATACTAGTAGTTTGAATACGGGTATAAAAAATATCTAAAAAGCTCAGCTTCTTATTTACACAAAGAAGATAGCTGGTATCCAAATGTCCAGTCTTATCCATTCTAACTCCTCAAATAAACATGACTGACAAGAATACAAATTAGCTGTGTCTCCCATATCTAAAAGCCAGTCCTGTGCAGCGCCGCAGCCCACAGTGAACAAACAAACCATAATGAGCCATCAACCATAATACATTCCTCATCGTGGCTGTACCAGCCGTTGTTCAAGAGGACCCGTTAACGCACTGTGATGGGGATAAATCTCGTCTTCGCTGGAGACAGAGTTGCATATGAATATTCCAGCAGGGAGAATATTAAAAATATGCATTGTGTACGTAGTTGATCAATTACCAGATCACACAAATCAAAGTGCCAGACAATGTAAAATATGGATAATACAAAATGGTTTTTCTCTCCAGTCTCAGCCTATTGTTCCATTTCTGAAGTAGACTTTATTGATGAGCTGTGTCGGGGCTATGATGTAACAGCCCATGTCCACTAGTATTGGACACACTCGCATTCCTCGTCCATATCTCTTACATCACTCACGCAACCATGCATGCTCATTTATTCACTCACTCTCACTCACTCACTCCTGTGCACATATAAGTATGTATGCTAGATACAAAATAACATTTCGCATACCAGAATCTACCCAGCATTTAATTGGCCCCCAAGGTACATATTTGCAGAGCTTGTCACCCAGTTAACCCAACAGAGAGGTGTGCCCAGTGACAGATCAACATCAAGGCTATATCTCTGACTCACAACCAAGTCCAAGTGTAAACTAGTCTCATACTCATCATACTCTTCATATCATACTCTTCATACCATCCCCCATAGTCCCCCACTCCGTGTTCCACAACAACATTACTATCCATATTTAATAGCTGGATACAAATCATGAATAAATAATGTCAGTAACAAAATTTGATAAGAAAGTTCAGGAAGAAATATTTACAGATTGCTCAAATATTCTGAATATGTTGACAGTCAGGAGAGAGAGAGAAAAAGCTAGATTGAGAGAAAGAGAGCTAGATTGAGAGATGGATGGCTTAAAAGCAAAACCACACTACTGAAAAACGTATCTGCACAGCATCCAGGTGTGTGGGTATTATTAGTATGAAGGTGTGTTACTTACAGATGCAAATATGGGCGCTGTCAACAGCATCTTGCGACAGGGGCTACGATATCCACATGAGAATGTATTGACGAGAAACTATCTGTCCCGCGATGAGAATGTAACGTCCTCCGGTGTTTTCGCTACCTGAGCAAAAAGTAGGTCAGCTGCCACAGGGAATGCAATTGACACAGGTTTAGTTTGGGAGGATATCCGTCCAGTTCCGTGGAGAGACTGTGGAGAGACTGCGTGGAGATGAGTAGACTTGATCGGTGAGCCGAAGCCAGCCCACAGTGGTGATGAAGCTCACTGTCCGACGACCACGACAGGTATTGATGAGGCGGGGGACACGAGAGCTGCTGAGTTACTTGACCCGACTTCAGTCCCTGACATAACAGTCCCGCTGACTGGATGGAGGAGTCCGGCAAGCATCAATACCAGATATATACCGCAGCCTGGCCTAGAGTTCAGGGGTCGGCTGCTGTCCAAGAACCGCAGGGGGTGGCAGGCTTACCTTGATATCCCACAACACAACGCTGGGACTTGGTCAGGCCTAGGTTGGGAGGGAGGACACACTCTGCAAATACCAGTGTGATTTAGGAGCCAGTGGAACGTGACCGCTCTCAACTAGAACAATCTATTGTCTCCTCTTCCTCTGGCTACGGTGTATAACGTAATAACCCTGTCGTCTATTTCCAACCAAGGCAATTTATCCAGCAGTGGACCATGACTTTGGGTGTCTATAGAACGCATGTATTAATTTTCTGGTGTTTTGTATTGGGTACTGACCTTGGGCCATTGGATAATAAACATATCATAAATAATAGCCAGTGGAATGTTTCTTTATTACTACTGCTGGGAAGGATGTGTTTTGGAACAATTACGTAGGAATTACTGGCTGATCCCGGTATACAGCACAACAAAGACAACGTGCTGCAGACAATACATCTGGGTTATGTCGAATGAATGTTATTAAAATATATCTTTCATTTTAGATTTATTCTGTGCTTTTTATTAAGCACCTTGCCAAGACAGACACATATTGTCTTGTTATGAATAACGAATGCTTATTGCTAACAAACCTTCTTTATGCCATATTGTGAACATATTCTGCTAGGTTTTCAAAGAAGAGTTCAATCTGATAAACCAAATTAATATAAACCTTCTGATAGATTTCTTTGTTTTGTTTGTACTGGAATTTACAGTTACAATCAATATTACTTCTATTCACTTATATGGCGGCTGGATTTTGCATGAAACCTGCAAACACTATTTGGTACTTAACAAACTTAAGGATGGTAAATGTTCTGGCATATTATTATTACTACAGACAGCACATATCATGACCAAAACGAGAGGCTACTAGCACCAATATTCATTATCAATATCGTAAATACATATATATTTATTACCATTCAGATAAAGTTCAAGTAATCTGATTGGTCAAGAGCCAAAGTGAACCATGCTATATCGAGGTAGTCTCATTTGTTTTGCCGAGTAATACAAACTACTAGACCCACCTAATATTTCTTGTATATCAACAATTAATATTCCACTTAATACTACAATAACTGCAGAAACAGATTGTTTAATGAAGTATGAAGGTAGACCAAATTTTAGCGTATTCAAAGAATACATTTTAATTAAATATAATTTTCTCCAACACTGCCAAGAGCCTTTAAGACAAATAAAATTACGTAATAATCACAGTTTACACATCATCATGAATGAATTGTTACTGCAATGCGTTGCATGATAAAAGTGGTTCAATTATAACTGAAATAACTAAGTTTGACTTATGGAAATATAACAAAATCTGGCCCCAGTTCCACAGAATGGTCATAGTCATAAAACTAGTGTCACTCTTAAACGCAGTGTCACTCTTAGAACTAGTGTCACCTAAAAAACTAGTGTCACTCTCGAAATACCAAATAATATTACAACGTATATGCGGTGGCAGATGGAGTGCAATCATATACAGTTGTTGTGATTGGTTGGGTTAATTACTTAACTAATGGAGTTTCATTGGTTGCCAGTGAATGTTGGAACTACTTTGAAATTCCATTGGTGCACATGGCATATTGTAACATCTGATCAACATGTTAAATAATACTCGGAATAACTTCATCAGCTGTTCATTTAATGTTTTGTCTTCTGCATTAGTTGTCTTTCGCCAATTATTGATTACAAACGCCGCATCAATATCTATATCACTCTAGTTATCATTGGGGCTGTAGACATGAATAATGAATAGAATGCACAATAATTAGTGAATGTGATGTTGAATTTTGTGTTTTATTTTTCTCCATATGTGCTTGCAGAAGAATACTTTTGATGTGTAAATCATTTTTTTATTACAGACATTAATTTCTGGACTTCAGGAACCATATAATTTCACCCAGAAAAGATCATTTGTAATCCTTCATAACTTGCGAGTTGTTAGCGACCAGTTATCGCCTAAAAAACAAATATTTTCCTGGATATTTTTCTTAAATACAACCATCAACTTCATTATACTTGCGTTTGTGGTCTATGTAATGATTGTATAGCCATAATGTGACCTTATGATATATTCAAACTATCTTAACAGCTTTGATTATAGCACAAGCAATAGAAGAAAATAATGTGAAAATTGGTCTTTTATGCAACTGACATTATGTATTAATTGTCACTCAGAAAAACAATCGACGATGACATTGAGAAAATATTTTACAGTGTACCCATTAATCAACAATTAATTTCAAGCACTAAGCAAGACCATACTATCAGAGCCTATCATATCACTCGGCTAACCTACAGGACTCTCTGCAATCTCATGGACACTACCATATTAGAACTACATCTGTCATGTGATAGTCATGTGATGCCCTAGCTAAATTATTATTAATATTTAGATTAGTACATGCCTTGATTAGATAATGGTATATATTTTAGTAAACTATATATCTGCCGTTTTTTCACGTTGCCTAACAATCAGGAAGTTGTTGAAATATAATTCATATAAATTACCCTATTTCCCGTATATGGTTGATACAATACTAAGACAATCATGTCTATATAATGCTTTATAATTAAATACAATTATTTTGAACTTATTTATTAACTGTAATTTATCACCCTCAAATGATAAAGTGTCATTATTTACTAAAGAGAGTAAAATAGGTCCTCTGCGCATCGCTATGAGTGATGTGGCTGACGACGACTAATCACCATTATCCCCTCCGGAATCTGTGTAATATTACTACTCCTGCAAGTGCCATGGGTATTACTGAGTGGAAGTAGTCCAGCGGTGAGCCGATATTGCCCATCATATATACAGAGTTATCTCCCTTTGATTACAGAAACAATACACACCAAGGCACTATTAGCATCCATCTTTTAGGGCTGCTGAAACCAGCCGATTTCCATGCGCAGATTTCGACATGAGTAAATCCTCCAGTCTCTTTTTTAACATTGTCAGCACAAAATGAGATATGTATTTTTTGTTGTGAATTTTGAACAATTTTGTTTATATTTGAGGTGATTTTTATGCAGTGATAAATATGACAAATTTAATGAATGTGCTAAATATATATTTGAATGCAATTTGTTAATACAAAGTGCATGAACATTTTGTAGAAGTCACAGAAACATGAAAGAAATTTATCAACGTCGATATACCATGGTGGCCCTGCATATGGCTGACACCAGCTACTGACAACTTTAGTTCATTTTGAGGATGTAAACAATTAAAACATGTTAAGGATTTTCCACTCATTTCAGGACTGCTAAGATTGTTCTAAATTAGGTTTTCTGATATGAAACTTTCAATGACAATAGCAATATTATTTTTTAATGAAGTGTTTTTCATTGCAGTGGGATATAATATGTTAATTAAAATATCGACATAGGCGATTTTATTTTATCAAAAACCTTCCAAATAAAATAAATGTTTTTACATGTCCTTGCAAATTAACCTGAAATTGTTTAAAGATATTGTTCCATATTTGTTTAGCAAAGGCAAACAAGCTAGTGATATTTACAATAGGACAGAAGGAGGTATAAATAACATGGCTGTCAAATTAGTGGCGGGCATATATACATATACTGGTACAGAACATGACACTGGCTGGGAAAGCAAGTGGAAGAGTTTGTGTTGTAGCTGTAGCAGAGACAAATGTAACTCTTCAGGCCCATTATATCTGTTCACTGGACTGTGGCGGCTATCAATCCACTTGATGGCTAGTGTGTAGCCACATGCAATGTATTACCACATTAGACAGGTCAAGATGGACACACATGTCATGTAAGCTCCCCCTCCAGACACGCAAACAAATGACGCAACAACTTGGCTGAAAATGTCCCCCCCCCAAAATTAATAATAAATAGTTTGTAAAAAAATCATTGATAATAGTTATTGTAATTTGAGCAAATCTCGCATAAAGTCTACATCTGCGAGTGAATGACTTGTGGTTTTATGGTTTTCCATAAAATCTGAGTGATCTTGAGTGATGATCTAGTTATGGTGCAATGAATTAAGCCCCCTTGAAATGTCTTGTCAAGCCATGTAATGCAGCAACCGCGAATGTTGCAATAATATTTCTACTAATTGTTTAATGCATACACCATATTATTTAGTTCTAACAACATAATATTACGTTCCCATGAGTTATTATTTTGTTCCACAATGAAAGTCGTCATGAAACATATGTATACCTTCTGACTATTTGCTATTAAGAGATTTCCAATGTACCAACTTGCATTTATTTTATTACTTCAAATGATGTCAGTATTTTATTGATGAAACTAATATTATTTGATAGTTTTGATGATTTTATACATTTATGCAATACATATCAATAGAATTAGAAATACTTGGAACTACTAATTCCCAGAATGAGTGAGTGAATATTGAGTTTAACGTCTGATTCCAGAAGAAGTCTCGAGTACCTAAAGAAAGTCTACAAATCTTCATATGGAATTAAATAATAACAATGTTACTGTAATTTTGATGGAATTATTATCAATGACTTTATTTTCAAACTATTTATTATTTATTAACATAATCATAAACTAAATATTATACTTGTCATTCTCATATCATGTGAAGTAATGTTGATGGAACAAAGTATGATATTGAAATAAAATAGCAAGTGAAATAAACTATTTTAATTAAGGAATGAATGTTAAGTCAATAGCATTCATTGTGCAATGAAGCTCAGGCCTCAAAGTTACAATTTCTTCCATGACTCCTGCATAGCCAGAAACACCTAAAATAAGTCAAATATTGGTAGCCAAATGCAAAATTAGACCGCCATAACTCCCAAATTAGTCGTTAAATTGAGCCCTGAGCTAATGGGTCACATTACCAAATTTCATGAGGTGCGAAGCAGTTCATAGTAAGTTTGGTCTCATGACCCATTAGCTTCATGCCACAATCAATGCTAACGACTCAACATTCATTCCTTATAATGACAGTCACTAAAAACAACAGACATAAAGTTTGGATAACGAGAAATTAACATTATTATAAGAATGATATCAGTGCAATTAACTATCCATAACTAAGTGATGCTACATGATGCCTGAAGAACAATCATATGACAATGGAAGAACAATAGTAAGACGACAGAAGAACAATCAGCGATTGTCATGAATGCTAATAACTTACATTCATGGTGCTATGAACGATATTGACTTCTATGATGTTCATCGAAGCCCAAGACAATGATACTGTTTATAATAATAATAATTGTTTTCTAAAAGAAAACAAATATTATATTACAAGTAGAATGTCCCATGATTCCACTACATTACATAATGATGCATGTATTAGCCAATATTGGACAACAATTTGTCTATATCAGTAAAACAGTGTGGGGTGACTTTCATCTCAAATATGGAGAAAAAAATAATTTAAGATCAAACTAAGAATTAAATTTAAAATTAGCTGTTCTTTACAGCCTAGAATATTGTTTTAATTAATGCTGCTGAATGACAGTAGCTTTTATCTGTTCAGGAAATCCTAGATCTTATTGGAACAGTGATGATTTAGCACAATTAGACATTTTACATCCTCTTCTTTCACTATGTACATGTGGAATTCATGATAGAATGTGACATGCAATGTGAAGTTTGTCATTGATATTGGCATTCTCAAATTTCGAGAGAACATTTCAGGCCTGACAGGTAAGGTAAGAAAAACTATGTCTACATTCCACATAATAGTCAGAAAATGTAAGTTTTGCATAATTCAACGTAGAAATAGATTCTATAGCTTTGTAAAACAAAGAATCGCACAAATGTCAGATTGAGATTTTAACCTACATTTTCAGTGGCATTCTACAGAGTTTATGTAAAGTATAGACATACAACTACTTTATAATTCAGAAATGGAATGAAATAAGCATCCTACCTGTTCGTTTGACATCAACAAATAATTCCTTTTGTTCAGTTGATAAGAATAGGAGATCAACAAAGATGACAGCTCGCTCGTACTTGTAATAACGCCTTGCAGTGCTTACAAAATATTAGGATAATTAAGTGTTTTAAATTAGTTGGCACTGCGAGCCCAGTTTAATATTAAATTACACATCACTCATGATAGGTTTGGACATATTAGGGCAGTTAATTATGAGTTTTGGCCTCAGTGTTTACACAGGATATGAGCAGGCATGGTACTAGTGTTCAGGAAGTCAGGATTTATTTTCAAGTGTAAACTTTCCCCCGTGACTGGCACTGACAAAGTAGTCGGCTGATCTTTAACATTATTAAAAGTTTAGATGACAAAGCTAAAACCATGATTATTATCGAGGCCAATTCTACCATTGGAATACTATTGTGATACTAGTAGTTGAAACACTATTGCGATAGTATTGCAATAGTTGAGCTACTATTGCGATAGTTTGTTTTAAA
>JAUTBR010103655.1:0-10956 GCA_032361205.1 Pseudorimula midatlantica
GGAGAGGGTGCGATGCCGCCGATGGAAACTCCGGTCGTTCACCCCACGGATGTATACACTACCTGCAGACTCTGAACGGCGATGACGTCATCACTGGAACCAGAACATGCATTTGTGAGATTCCTTTACACTTCAGACATGTAAACCACCTGGATGGAACCAGTATACTAGTAGTGTATACTTCGGTTTCAAAGGGATTGAGCTGCAGAGGTATAGTCAAATACCAATGGTAAGAAGACAAGCTTTGTGGAATGAACAGTAAGTTGAATAAAAAATTACAGAACATTTAGAATGAACAGCGAGTTGAATTAAAATCGTCCTAATTAATGCGTATTGCATATGAGACCATTATGTGCTGCCCATCAGATAGAAGGTATGATATTTCATATTAGATCAATAATATATAATCTACGAATTATTCCCCCAAATATTGAGCAGTCATCTCGTGTCCGTTAGTGAAGTCATTTGATTCGCCAACACATTGTTGTGAAAGATTTTACGAAATTCCACATTCCACTGACTAGGCGGTAGACTCTGAGACACTGAGAAATACCAGTATATTACAGCTACAGTAACATGATTGGGTTTTCATTGTTTGTTTGTTTATTTATTAGTTAACAACTGATATTAGGAGATACAGTTCTAGAAGAACTCTGTACTTTGCTAAGCAGTTTTCATGGAAAATTGTACACGAGACGATGTCATGAAACGCTCGTAAAATATTCACAAAGATTCCGGTTGTCGGGTTGAGACGATAGAAAATACAAACTAGTGCTGTCTATATTTATATAAATGCCAAGGAGTTCAGTCTGGTTTGTATCGGAGGTAACTGGAGTGTGTACACATAGTACACAACCATAAACGTCCACAATTAGCTCTAATATGTGGTTGTAATTGCATGCGTTTGTGCAACATCGCAGATGTATTATAGGAACTGGTTAAGAAGACCAGGTTGGTAGAAGTAATTGGCAATACATATTTTGTTTTCCAGGATACGTCATCAGTAAATGTAGTCAAGGCTTGTTCTGGGCGAGAATGGTTTGTTATACATCTTTTAATACGTTTTCAAACACGATGTTGTCAAAACAGACAAAATTGATGTCAAGATTACAAAAACATAGACTTTCGGTCTTCTTGGCAATGCTTCTCCAAACAATCTATATTTTGCAATGTAGAAATACCATTATGCATCGCGGTCGTGACAGTCGGAACTTTTCAACATGAGTTGGGTAGGGGATTATTTAGAAAGTTCTGGAATCGTCTCTTCACATTTGTCATTTTCGAGAAGATGTTTGTTCTCAAAACGTTGCCTACATGAGCCAGACAGGCTTGATATCAATACAAGACTTTACTAGCTAGTACTACAGACTGGTGCCGTGGAGGGACTACCAGAGGCTTCTCTAGCCAGTGGTGCCAGAGGTCTGAGGTAGTTTGGCCCTGGGCTGGACGGACCGTGGCACTGGCGGGGTCCATGCGTCTGAATGCACCCAACTTAACTCTAGCTGGCCAATCTAAAGCCCATATACATCGGGAGGTAGTGATAATCACTACAGTATCATTGTGGCGTATACTATCGAACGATACTTTATCACATCCACGTACCGTAGATAAGTGTGTGTGTGTGTGTGTGTGTGTGTGTGTGTGTGTGTGTGTGTGTGTGTGTGTGTACAAAAGAGAGAGAGAGAGAGAGAGAGAGAGAGAGAGAGAGAGAGAGAGAGAGAGAGAGAGAGAGCGAGAACACACATGTATGCATGGTTTCGTATACTAGTAGTCGATGAAATGGTATTTCAGCTGAACGTTATTAGAAACATGCAATGACAGTGTGTTCATATTTTTTACTTCTGAATGTTAAGCATATATATAATTATGCCATATACACTAATTATGCAATATCAGTGTGCATATGAACTACTTTAATAACTTAGTTTAATCGAGAGATACCATATACTTTCTACCATTTTCAAGCACCTGCCCAATATGAGAGGTCAGGGGTCACCCAGCATGTTTGTTGATGCTACGGCGTGTAAGGGAAAGCGTCTTGTAAAGAAATCACAACTTGGATTTCATGAAAGTAAACATACTGGTGACCTTCTAGACCCGCTCCCAACATCTACATATACAACCACCAGCTCGTGAGCTGCACGTGCTTCCTGATTCATATCTCCGCGCGCTGGAGAGTGGAGGTGTCGCGTGCCACAGGAATCCTGACAGGGACTCTCATGTAGCGACCCCTACTATGGGTCTATGTTCTGTCTGGACCCACCATCTGTCTGCTGTCCATCTGTTTGGAATCACAGAGACGCGGGGCAAGGTTCGACTGGAATTGGTCTACGGGACCGATAGGGCGCAGAGGAAACACAGCCACACAGGCTATTGTCTCGATCCTCAACATCTTTGATGGATGCTAAGGAGACACAATATGCTGTGGTTTGGGAATGTCTTTAGATATGCGACACCGGTCGTAGATATGATGATGGTATTCAAGATGGTTCTCGTCTTGCCATGTAATCACCAGATATTCCTCCGATGTTCCATGCTGACCACCATAGCGTGCGTATGGTTGGAATAACACGTTCCTGGTCGTTTCTCGAAGCTCTCTTATCCACTATGAGACCACTGCGCTCTCGTAAGTGCACGATCCCCATGTATTAAGAGATGGTTACGAGAGTCCGTATGGTCTCGTAGTAGATATGAGAGCTTCGAGAAACGATATCCAGACAAACCATATAGATAGATTTCCCATTCTGTCCATATACGAGTACACATGCACTGAATGACATATCACCTGTACTATTAGCACACAGTGACACTGTGAAGTATCTCGTATACAACAGGGTTAAGCTACACGTGCACTTTTATTACGAATCCTGTCTAGCACGTGTGAAGTGAGTGGGAGATGACTTGTAACATCCTGTCTACCATGTCTATACGTGGACCTTTTGATGCACACCGTCTACTACCTCTGTACAAGTTGACAGTCCTTTAAACAAGTAATTCCACATTGCACTCACAGCACACGAGGTAAATGTCAATACGTGTGTTGTCTGTCCATTGTGATAAAGATACCTCACATGCACTTAGATCCTGAAGATATACATATACCTGAGTAATAGTGAATGAACCATTGGATGTGCGGTACATGTAGGCATATTGATACACTTGTATTTCCAGTCGTATACTGTACTAAAAATGAAATTACAGTCAATGTTTCAACAGCTTGAATATGATAACAACAAAAACAGGACTGTCTACAGCTACTAGTAAGGTACTAGTATGCACATATACACACACACACACACACACATACACACACACACACACACATACACGCACACACACAGACACACACACACACTCTCTCTGTCTCAAACACACACACGCACACACACACATACACACCACACACACACACACACACACACACACACACACCACAACACCACACTACCACGGAAATACTAATGCGGTGCCTCTCACACACGCATACACATTCTCCACAGGCACCGTATTAGTATTTCTAAAACGTAATCCCAAACGTTCAGCATAGATATTCATAAAGACCCCACCATTACAGAATTACCATCATAATTCCATGCTACCACCTCCTCAGCTCGAGTCTCGCACGTGTGGCGCACGCGTCGACCTCCACGCTGGATCTCAAGTCTAACGTCGTAACGTTTGCTACGGCTGGTTGCCAGTGGGTGAAAGCTATAGGGATGGGGGATGTTTAGACGCTGGAAGTACCTTAGACGGCCTTCCGCCACACACCAAAGGGATTACCGCCGCAGTAAGACTATTATGTTCTCAGACAGGCAGAGAAGGTAAAAAGGGCCCATACTGGTCGGCCTATTGCGAAAATCCGGCGGTTGGTAATTGATTACTTTTTGAACATCACACAGGTGCATAACCTAGGAAAGGAAATCTCGACAGTATCAAGTAAAAGCACGACCCTGGCAATGGAGCAGAATAGGAGTACATCAAATATACATGTAACTGATATTGTTCCGTACGAATATACAATTACCAGTAAATAAATAATAGCTATCAACTATAAATCCCTGCATCCGTTTGATTTGAGGAATCGTCTAGACTTTGAGCTTGCATCGGGCGTGTGTCATGAAGCCAAAGCAGGTCCATGTCTTACGAACGTTCTCAGATGGCTTAAGTTAACCATGTTAATGCTGACTGCAGCTACTATAACCGCAGTCTTGTTGAATCAGTACAATTCGTGAATCCTGTTGAAACCAACAGTACCAGTACTCACAGAAACAAAGAAGTAGTAGTCTATGCCTAACAACCGACGCACGTCATTATTTAAATAAGTTATTAGTTCTTTATTTTGACAAACACATCGTCGCTATGTGTAAAACATACGTATTCCATTATAACCTGCAGTTCTTGGAGACAAAACGCATGTAGTCGATCCTTTGAAAGCCGTAATTCGCAAAGGATTGTCCAATTTCCTGTGCAGTTATTTTAGTTGACAAAAAGCTATACGCTGCGTTGTCTCTATCAAGCTGTTAACGGCAGTCTGCTGTAGGTGAGATCAGAAGTGCCGACAATTAATCACCTGTACAGGTATATAACTATACAAGGTATACGTGAGATGGGAAGATAGACGAGGGACAATGCTCTATTCATGTGTATAAATCCCTACAATAGTATAATAATCACAGGTTGTACCCGTTTACCTCTGGTAGACCAGTATACGTTTCAGTCTCGCACCCCTATACCATTACCATTAGGGTGTTGATCACTTCACGAAGCTCTCCTATCTACAAAGAGACACCATAGTGCTCTCGTGGCCATCATGGTATCGTTTCTCGACGCTCTCTTAGCCACTAAGGGACCATAGCGCTCTCTTTGCCGATAGCTAATGTATTGCTAAGACAGTGCTATGGTCCCTTAGCAGCTTAGCGGCTAAGAGAGCTTCGAGAAACGATTACATACCCAGCATGACCGATAGGGACGATAGAGTGGGGAGGGGAGGAGGGAGAGAAAGGAAGGGCGAGAGACAGGGTGACAGAGGGAGGGAGAGAGACAGAGAGGGGAGGGGAGGAGGGAGAGAAATAAAAAGAAAGAAAGAGAGCGAGAGAGAAAGAAGAGAGAGAGCTGAAAATACGTTTAATTATGAACAAATATATAGGGACATACCTATACGTTGAAGTCAAAACTAATTCGTGAATATCTTATTTCCAGCCAAGTGTTCTTGGTAGGTTGTCAACGCCTCTGTAATGAATAATTACAATCAGTTCCTGTGTTCAGGCCGTCGTGGTCTCTTTCATCTAGCACCATGCATCTCGAGAGGTTTCAAATCGATGCTGATTTTTCAATAAAATATGTGGATGTGTTTAATGTGATACCAGGACAATAGATCGCACCCGCCCATTAAATGCGCACAATTGTCTATCAAGTGCATGACTACATCTTGAGTATTGACAACGAAAATATATGCAATTCATTATGGAAATTATACAGTATTATGTAAGACGCTTCTGCATTGCAATGGATTTGGACTTTGGTTACAATAGAGATACCATTGTTTCAATATTTTAGGTTATTGTTGTATAGTTTCTGTTACTTTAAGTGGATTATACACAAATAGTATTATATTTCTATATAAGTTCCTATATAAGTAACAGTGACATACATTGGCACAGACCAGATGATTGAACCCACTCCAGAGACATATCTCAGGTACAATATGTCTTATCTCTCAATCTCTGGCAGAAGAATAAAAAAAGCGCGACATGGTGGGATTTTGCACGTTAATTATTCAGCACTGACGTAAACACGTGCATATTTGTGTTCGGTATGTCCCTCCGACGGGTTACGCCCCTTGAATCAAGCCGGCCCGCACACCGGAAGTGAGTCTGATCAATTCCGCAGTTGCACGCCATGACAAGATACTGTAATTAGATAGGTAGACCTAATAATGAGAAGAAAAACAAATCAATAAAACAACAACAAACAAACAAAAATACAAACAAGATATAGGCCCTATAATAATGTGACAACAGTTGCCAACGCAGCAATTCTTTGCAACATGATGTCCTAACATTAGACCAGCACTAACGTCAGACAGTATACCCGATATGAATTACGGTGACATTACGCTAGATATAATAGACTTTTATATTTGAGATACACACTACATCTTTGTCTAATATTTGTAAATGTATATATGCTCTACTGTTGCTGCACAGTTTTTGCTCTAATCATAGTTGACGTTTCTAATTCAGTTATTGGCACCATAAAAACGTCAACGTTGTTAATAGGACACAAACTAGAGCTAAGAAATCGCAATTAGCTCTACCGGCACAGGGATTCCTCTAATTTAGAAACGTTTTCAGCAATTGTCATATGGTTATTGCATGTCTATACCTGTATGGTAACACCGATATGAGCTGATGCGTTACGTGCTTCTGTCCAGCTTCGTTAAGGCGAAGAACCTCCAGATACGTGCCCCTTCTCTAGCCGTACATTAGCTCTGCCCTCCCAAACAGACCAATTATAACAAAGGCGATAAAACACTTCCTCAGTTGAAACATTAAGAACTTTGAGAAGATCGAGATTTTGTAATACTGTTCCATCCTACGGGTACGAAAATAACTAACTGTGTAAGGGTAGCCTTGTAGCAATTATGTTGCTTATGGCTGATATTAGAGCTACGGTTACCTTAGGATTACTCGGGTTCGAGACCTTAGATAACTGTGGCACCAATAGAAAGTATCTTCGCTGGTGAAACAGTTTCAATTCATGGTCTATTGATCCATCCACACCTAACGCCACAGAACAGTTGATGCTGCCATGTCTTGCTGAAGAAGCACATGTCTTTCTGAACAGTCAACCGTATATTACATATTGATTCAAAGTTGACCAAGCGAGCGTTTAATAGGAACCAGTGAGACAGACACCAGCGGGGAACACCAGCTTCCAGTAGCCGACGGCGTCATTGGACGACAATACAATCATCTACTCCAAACCATGGCTAATATCAGAACAGTCTTGTACACCAGCTCCGGATGCAATTGCACCTGTCAAAAATGAAAGCTAAGTTTAAATCAATAGTTCGTTATTATATCACCGCAACTAACATTTTAAAATGTAGAATTTATATGCATTATTATTATTATCATCATCATCAGTAGTACAGCCACCATCAACAGCACGTTGCAACTTCTCGTTCATAATAATAATAATAATAATCATCATCGTCATCATTGTCATCATCATCATCACCACCACCACCACCATCATTAAGAACAATAACAGAACCATCAATGCCAGACGCCATAATGCCATGTCAAAAGAGTGAAGGCTGGAAAGTGCCTATATCTAACAGTCGACACGCAGACATCCACAAACCAATTCTACCTCAAAGCCAGAGTGGGGAAACAAATAAACAAATCGTCCTCCTATATTGTAAACAGAACAAGAACAAGTCAAGTATAAGGCAGTATGAGAGCGACAGCTACGACTTAATTACGCACAATCCTGCTATGATTACAACGATAAGCTAAATGTTCATTTCATGTCCGTACATCTGCCAAGATAATCGTTAAGTACCAATAAACTAATTGTCCGAGGAATACCCTCACGCGCAGGGTCTTCACGCTACAAGACCGACGGCACGTATTGTCATGTTATCCTGCGATCTGTAGGTGTTATCAAACCTCCTGAGCACCTCTTTAGATATCTGCCATGTCGGACAGATTAAATCTTCACAGCCGACTATGTATCTGCCGTGATGGTATGTGTTCAATTGAGACCGGAATTGTCTTCAGTTTCACTGGATAATATCGACATACGATGACAGATAGGCTACTCGTTGTGAGTGACCTACAACGCTCACTTTAACATGCATTACTTATCTAGGTATTACTTTCTGGCTGATTCTACTCGGATGACCTGGCGGCACTTGCGGTGCCAAGAATTGTATGTCGTTCACTAGAAGAATGCTGAGCTAAAGTTTACACGTGTACGCTGAAAAATAAACATTATTATTTATGTCTGTGTCTGTCTGTGTGTGTATATATACATGTATGTGTGTGTATGCGTGTTGATACTTATTGGAGCCCTATCAACTTATTGGAGCCCTATTTACACTTATTGGCTTGCACGGACTCACTTATTGGACTGATATCTATGTTTAAATACATGTATAGTGTGTGTATGCGTGTGTCTCTCTCTCTCTCTCCCTCCCTCTCTCTCTATCTCTCTCCCTCTCTCTCTCTCTGTGGAACTGAACATGCTCACATTTGTATGCTATGAACTATAACCATGCATGAACTCAGAACTAGAAATTGGTGCTTTAGGCCAACTTGGTATGAGAATATGCTTACTCTACTATAAACATTTGGGCTTGTGTACGCTATTAACTAGACTGGTGTACGCTACTTAGACTTGTGTATGTGCTATTTACTAGAGCTATTAACTAGTTGTGTACGCTATCAACTCAACTCGTGTATGGTGAGTCCGCGGTGTACGGCTGTGCTCCTGTGAACAACAAAGTCGCCATGAATAGCGTAGCGAATTCAACAGAAAACCGTGAACAAATCATGCACAGACAGCACAGTAAATTCCTCCAAGTATGTTCCAAACTTTTATTCAGTACTAGAAATAGAGATTGAATTAACGAACATGATATTCTTAAATTCTACTCTGTCTCTTGCAATAAGAAGAAATCAGATTAGCCATCGCCGTGTACACTACGAGACTATAACATTACCACAAATCACATTTATTTCTGTAAGCTCCCAAGTGTGTAAGTACTTTCTTCCTGACGCCGAATACAAACGTCCCCCGGCCTCCGACTGCCCCACACTTGTCTGTACAGGTATCAGGATCTGTCTGGACATGATGACCTCGAGCTCCGATGACCTCGAGCTCCACTGACCTCACGCCACGGTGGCTTTCCTTTCCCTTTCTCATCTCATTTCATCCGGGCCTCCGACACGCAACACGTTAAACGTCCCAAATCCCCCCGGATGAAACCTGTCTGCGTGCTCGCTTTGATTGGACACCTTTCTGAGAAAACACATACCGTCGGGCTCAAATCAATCGGTGTATCCTGGAATCCCGTGCAATCTGAGAGTCCGGTGTGCTGCCTTTGTGTGCGGCGATGTGCGTGGATATGCTAGCATTCCCGACAACAGGGGTGGATAAGTGGAAGTGATTGCGGATTACTAGCTTCCACGGGGTTGGTTGTGATGAGGCGGGGACAAATTGTGGATGTAAGGGTTGAGTTAAAACAAGAGTTGAGATCGATTGGGACGTTACGTCGATCCAGACACTGGCGTCCCCGGCACGTGTAGATTCATTCACATCAAGCACGTGTGTCAGATTAACGGTTGACGTCAAGACAGACATATCAGCAAACGTCAGCACAATTGGTCATCTTCAGGGTCAAGGTCACGGTAAACTCGAGAGAGAGAGAGAGAGAGGTCATTGACCAGAGTTGGTATAGTTATAAAGTTCCTGCACCGTATAGGATGGTCAATATTTAAAAATCAATGCTACAAGATTATTTCCCCCCTAAGCCAACTATTTTATTGATATTTTTCAGGAACAAATCAGTTGTACTATAGACTATGCGGATGGCACCTTTGAACAATTATGACACGAAATTGAATATGATAGGAATAGAAAAAGACAGACAATATTAAGCCTCAGTTACCCGAGAGGTCACCGGGAAGATATACTAATTACTTTAAGGCCATGTTCATGATGCATTCTATGAGCGAAGTCTATGTCCATGATCTAATTACAACCATAACCGTTATTATGTGGAAAATTGAAGCACGACATATAATTGTTGAGGGCAAAGCGTGCACTACACAATTCTTAGTATTTAGGTATAGCAATCATCGAATTAACGCTACGTACATTGACAAATACTATCTTTAATTATATCTAAATATACGGAAAGGTTTTGCTATTTCATTATGCTAACAATGTTAAAGAGACGAGCATGGCCATGCGCATAATGATTACACGATGATGAAGAACCTGACAAAAAACGGTTTCTGCAAAGAAAAGAAATTAAGAATCACTGAGAATGTTTTGACCGGCAAGTATTTGTTTCAACATAAAAGCATACTTTACGCCACTTTCCGACTTTCTCATTGGTCGACACAAACCGGATCCGGATTGAGGTGTATCGCATGCCAACGCTGCTTGACTACCTGTATATCAATACTAGCAATATTTGAACTCTGCTTACTCCGAGACATTCCATCTTTAATAGGATCCAGTAGTTCGTAGACATAACTAACTCTAGCGGAATTCACAGACATATATATGAGAAATTACATTTCTCCTATTTCACAGTACTAAATAAATTGACGCCGTTGTTGTAATACTGGCATCACCGGGTATCTGTATTAACACGTCCCATTTACAGCGACGGGGTCCGCCTTCAAGAACACTGGAGAGAGAGACGACCTCGGGAACGACAGCAACGCCATCGTCTGTGACTGAGACAGCACGAGCAAGACAGGAAGTGGTACACCGATACACGCGCGGAGTAGCAGGTGGCTTCTTGGTACTACTTTTTTTGTCAGACGTCAGACGAGCCGTCAGCAAGAAAACCTGTTTGGCGAAATCTACGACCTCTTCACTTGCATAAATCTCAGTATGAGCCAACGCCCGACGGCTGGTGTGGTATCGTAGTGGCTGATCATTTAAATACTCACCAGGAAACAGGGAAAGCTTCCAAGTTTCCTTTTTTTAATATGACGATAGGAGAAAGTGTGGTCCTTATTGGATTTGGTGTCTCCCCCCCCCCCTCTATCTCTCCTATATATATTTCTATAGCTTGCTTTCCTTCTGTCTCTCTCCTCTCTCTCTCTCTCTCTCTCTCTCTCTCTCTCTCTCTCTCTCTCTCTCTCTCATTTCTCACTCTCTCTCTCTCTCACTCTCTTTTATCTCTCTGTCCCTCTCTCACAATATATT
>JAUTBR010103766.1:0-10953 GCA_032361205.1 Pseudorimula midatlantica
TATATATATATATATATATATATATATATATATATATATATATATATATTTCAATGGCTATCTACAGCATTGCTATGACAACGCAGAGCGGTTGCCATAGAAACAAGCATATTTGTGTTGTCTCCGCGCAATGAATACGCCATCCACTCTCTACTAAACCATCTGGAGAAAAAAATGAACAACAAACCAGGCAAAGCTGCTAGGCAACGTTAACAACGTGAACAATAACAACAACTTGGGCGCTACTTTACACGCATGGAAAAAAACAAACACCTCGGTAATCAATTTTTTCGGACATGGAAAATTCTCACACAGGAAACCAAGAATGTCAAGATGCAGTTTGTTGGTACAGCTGCCAATATCGTATATATGGTGTAGTCATCCACGTCAATATATATATATAAAAAAAAAAAAAACATTTAAAATCAACATACTCTTTTCGTCTCTACATGTCAAAGAGTTAATGATGACGATGGTGACAACAGACGGCTGTGTCAGTGCCGTCTGTGCCGCGTCGCCCTCATACACAGGTTTCATTCCCAGCTACATCTGGAATGTTCACTTCTAGCACTGTTGTTAGTGAGAATCCTGTTTAAATTACGTAAGGGAACTTAAAAAATTCATCCATGCGATTATTATATATATACACCACTGCGCAGTGCTAGATGTAATAAGTGACGACTGATAGAGGATTAAACATTCATTGATTACACTAGTTAGTTCTAAAGTAATGAAACTTGGTGAGAAAAAAAATATTATTGTGAAAATATTATTGGCAGTTTAATTAATTCCTGGGTAAGTCGATACATAATATTGCACACGCTTTAAATTCCTATCTATCCTTTGGTTTTCTGCCTATATGTATGTCATAACAATCATAAAATATAAAGTTATTCTCATTCACGCATTCCAACTAATATTTAAAAAGACATTAATGGTCATCACTAGTTCACAAAATGCTCAATTGGAAATCTTAGGATGACATCACAGTGATAATGTTATAGTGTCAAAATGATCCTCAAAATTAATGTTATTAATGCTACGGAAAAACAAATATTGACTTGCTGTATTTGTTGCTTGATGATAAGAGTCGTGAAGACATCTTACAAATACAAACAAGATGGATGTTGAGTACCTAAAACCTTTTAACGAAAGATAGCAGTTACTGCTAACAAAACAAAAAGGAATTTAGGGGTCACACCATTGACGGATCTATAAATTCAATCACACACAATTCAAAGAGTTAACGATTAGGTCCTACTTTCCATGCAACTGTTTGTGAACGTGTCAAGGAAATATAACACTTAAGTATAATATATTCAAATAAAATTAAAAATATATCAACAGTACTTCAATAATAAATATAGCATGAATTATAGAAATAAAGTTTCGAAAAATTACATAATAATTTATTTTTTTTAAGGAATAATAATCATTTTATGCTAAATTACAACTTCCCTGCAATTAATCATGGTTGCTGCTTGAGAGAGCTTCTCGGATTGACTCCCCAAGCCCAACCCCCTCCCAACATTTAGAAGGCAATATCATTCAAATACAGTTTACCTTATTTGACAAATGTATACATCTCTACGCTACAATACTAGTCTTTATACAAATATATTGCAACAGTATCATATGCTCCACTATGTGATTTTGAGAGATAAATGCGAATTTTATCATCATGGATATAAAGCACAAACAAATTTAACAGTTTAAGGAGGTTAACAAGTATATCGTTTTTGAAATCTCTTTTAAACAACAAAATCGATTTCTTCATGCACCATATGAGTAAAATTATAATAATACCACCGCTTTTTTCTTTGGAATTATTATAAGCGGGGTGGGTTTTTTTCTCCAAACAAATACCGTACAATTCTAGGCCCTGAATTCCACGGAAGCATCGCCGCGACTCTGTTTACGAGTATTGTGAGTTACGACGCTCGACGCGCTATGACCAAACAATGGAATAGTACCCAGATACGAACACCAAATGTGATTAATAAAGATAAATTAAGAATTAAATATGGAATTGGAAATTGATAGCGCTGCAGTCAGAAATCGATAGATCATGCAGCGCTGCGAGACAGCGAGTCCTGGGGTTAAAAAATAACATTTTGTACGATGATGACTTGGAAATCATTTCCCGTGCGAGTCGATTGAAACCTCACACAGGATCGTTGTGAATTAACAGACGAAAGTTTTGTGTGACATTACAAAAAGATTCTAAACTTTAAAAAATACAATCCATTTCAACGTAGATTTAATTTCATGGTCAGACCAAATGTTTCTTGATGTATAATTAATACTAATTATTGAATATTTCAAGTAAGAAACCCCCAATATTTGTTTTATATAATTACGTTTTCTTGTACAGTGGTGTGTATGTTCATTAACCCCTTCTACCAACACAATACGAGTGTAAATCCTGAATGTAAACATCATTTCAAATTCCTGGATCTGTTCCTAGCTATGTCATAATAACCTTCCAACAAGCCTGAACTATGACTTTTGTTCAGGCCATATTTTGAACCTGAGTTTTAACTATACATATTTTGATAAATCAAAAAATAATCTTTATGAAAAGAAAAAGGTCTTTTGTACATGGAAGATGAAGAGCACTCAAAACTTTGATTTGTAGCCATGTTGTTATTTAGACACCAGTGAAAGAAATAATAATACATTATTTATATTAATTTTGAGATTCAATGTGTCTATTATGTAAAAGGAACCTCTCATGAAATCCTCTCCATAATATTCATTGTGTATGTTTTGTAACCATAGTAACAGCTTATTCCTCCTGTGTGAAAATATAATTTGGTTTTCAACAAAACTGCAAAGATATTCTACATATTAAATAAACATTAATCTGTTAGAAAGATTTGTTGTGGGATAAGAATTACTTAAGGTATTTGGACCATAAATAACTATCAATGTCAAATTCTTTCAAGCAATGATGTACAAACTTATCTGACACCAAATTCAACACAATACGACAGAAACATCAGTATAAAAATTTGACTGAAACTCGCTGGAAAATAACACACACACACACACACGTGTAAAACACAATCACCAACGATCATACAAATGCTATGGCTAAAGTTAGGTTTTCTGCATGGTGGATAGAGAGAAGAGAAGAGAAGCAGGACTAAAAAAAGGATAAACCTCTTGACACTACTGAACTGAGTAAAAGATGTACAGACACAAGATATGGCATATAAAGCTGAACATATTGTTAAAGAGACGCAAAAACATGCAGACATCGTAAAACTGATGTAAAATACGGTATGGCTAGGGTACGTGACAACTCTGGCGTTCTATATGAGTAGTACAGTATACATGTTGTAAGCCAATCATAATGTAAGCAAAACCAATAAAATTAAATTTAAAAAGTAGACTGTAAGTTTTATCCTGGGGCCCTCTTGAGCAAATCAATAATTATGTACTTCAGATGTAGTCCTTCCTTATCATTGGAGGCAATAATATATTTTTTAAATTAATTTTTTAATTAAAAGAATCGTAAAGAAATCGCTGTCATTATCTTTGGTATGGACAACTTATCATCAGGCATGGCAAAAGACCATTGTGATTTCAGTGGTAAACAAGCCTGAGACAAGTCCCCAAGTCAAGTCCAGGGCAAATAAATCAATCAACCCCATTGCGAGTAAATCGGCGGATTTCTGCAGAAAATTGCCATCCCTGAATTGTTGAACAAAGCGGCAACAAAACTTCTGTATAAATAAAAGATGAACAGCTTCCATTTTTTGTAAGCCATATCTACCAGATCATCATTTTCTAAATCATTTCTCACAAGTCTTATTTCCTGATATTGATGTTGATACTACAACATTGGTTTGGAACTAGTGGTTTGAAAATAATATTAACATTTACATGTATACAAATATGATGAGAATTACGACCAAATATTTCTGGTATATTGAGCGAGTGAATATGGAGTTTAACGTCGCTGCGGGAATCTTTCACCCATTTGCGACGATTTCTGGTATAGCATTGTCTTAGTACGTTAATTGATTTGTGCTAGGGGGCCCCTGATTAACAACAAACATAAGGATCTCAGAAGTCATAGTTACAGCCAAATCTCTTTGTTACCAATATAGCAACCAAAGCTAATGGATTGCCATGGGTGACTGATGACACCTATTTTTGTCACAATGATAAAAATCAAATTAAATTCTATACTGCATATAATTAATATTAAGAACATTCTTCATTAATAATTATTATCTGAACAAAAAGTTGAATACTTTTTTCGTTGGTATAAATAAATATTGATTCCATGAAAAAGTAAATGATCATCTATATTGAGAATATTCTTCATTACGGTAATAATTATTGGCCGAAAACAAAATTGAAGACTTTTTTAGTTTTTTTGTATAAATAAATATGGATTCCATGAAGAATAAAGTACCATTATGTTTTTAGTCAAGTCCATTCTAAGCAATTCTCAATGTGGTAACAGAGTTTTTGAGCAATTCTCACATCAAGGTTTAGTAATACAATGCTGTGTGGCCTGTAATGTAGCATATCTCAGGCGATTAATCCCATATTGTACTTTCTAGAGATTCTCGGAATACATTGTAGCGCTACAAAAGCTTCATTTTCATACTCTACTGTAAAAACAGGCTATAACAACATGGGTTTCAACTGTCGAAACATTTTTTCTGGCACTTCGTCCTTTTGCATGATGGGAAAGTTTGTGAGGTGTCTGCCGCTTGAAGTAACCATGTCAACAGAGAAATATAGAAAAATAAAAGTAGAACGTTGCCACATATCGACCGACCGACCGACCGACCAATCGGGATGATGTAAGTGTTTTGGTCCATGAAAGCAGACACCACGTGAAATAATGGTCCGACGTGTTATTTTTAGTTTTTGTTATTATCACAAGTGCTAGGAATCCATCGTGTCTCCGAAGCTATGCTCCACCCTGAAGCACTTGACCTCCGTATGGGTTGTCGTGCCCTCCATCTGGGTCACACCCTCCGTCTGGGTCACGACCTCCCCTTCCTCTTCCTGTTCCTCCTCCCCCTTGTCGTGGTGGCACTCCGGAGGGAAGTCGTCGTGGGGCTCGGAAGGGGGGTCGTCCTCGGGGGGTATCATCGTCGTCCCCACCCCCAGCCCGAGTTCCAGCCCCCCCGGGAGGTCCACGCCGCCCAGAGTGTCACTGTGGATGACCCCGCGCCGGCCCGACCCTCCATGGTGGTGGTGGTGGCGGTACTGCACGGGCTCGGATGCGGGGCTCTCGCTGCGGCTGGAACCGTCGTCGGTGAAGACGCTGTCCACGTCGGACAAGCATTCCAGCACGGCGCCCTCGGACGACGCCTTCGTCACGGAGTCCTTCTTCATCAGCATGAGTGCCTCCCGCCCGGCTCCAGCCTGCACCTGTTGCCGGCCGTTGGGGCCCAGGAACCAGTCGGATCGCTGTCGGAGTCGCTCTAGCTGCTTCCGCTTGACGGAGTTGAATCTGCTGAGGCTGCGACCCTGGTAGTACGTCTTCACCTCGTTCAGGTTGTCCTCCACAGACTTTGGCCGCTGCAACAATGCAGTAACAACATTAACCCTCTCCCTGCTGGATTATGCAAAGACACTACCCTTTAGAGCATCTCTGCTTGCCTCCAGCATGGAAAGAGTTAATAGGTCGGCCAGTGATCGATTATATACATATTGTTTTTAAATGAAATAAAAACTATGAAAAGAACATATATATATATGAAAACATTTTTTTTAAATAAAAAACATAAATATAGAGAAAAAAAAGGAAAACATTGACATGTGAGCCTCTCCCTGCTGGATGAGACACCAACAACAACAAAAATCACTGCTCATTATGGCATCTCTTCAGCATGGGAGAGGGTAATTTGTTTAATTTATTTTTAAATCGTACACCGACTCACGACAGTCTGGCACAGGGGCTGGTGCTACCGTACCTTAGAGAACTCTGGCGACGGCATGAGTGACACCTCGGGTGCAGACACGGTGCTGACAGTGTTGGCTAGCTGGGACTCCTCCATGTCGGAGAAGCGGTGGAGTCCGGGCAGCGGGGAGCTGGACTCGGGGCTCTCGCTGGGAGCGTGTTCGTGTTCCCGCTGCGAGTCCCCGCCCGTGCTGGTCATCTCGATGATATCATCAGAAACATCTGCAGAGAGAAAGTGCGACGTGGCGATGCTTAATGTGAAATAATTAAGATGGGGGTCGAACAAGTGAGGTAGCGACTGAAATTGTAGTAAATTTTAATATTAGCCCTTGCACGACATGATATGGATAGGCTTTGTGATGGTTAACAATATTAGCATGCATAGAATATGCTGAAAAATATTAGTAATTAATCTGTGCTAAAAGCCTATATGTAGAAATAAATCATTTGTCATTGTAACACTTCACATGTTCACATGAACACACATCAAAAGGGAGATAACTCTACATACAACAAGCATGTTAACATTCAAATTGCACTTACAGAAAGACATTTTTCATAAAATACACACATACAAATTACAGAAAGAAAATTAAAACAACAACAAAATAAATTAAAAGAGAGGAATATCAAATAAGGCAAATTAAATTTGAAGCATTTGTGTTCATGTCAGTTTGGACTTTGCATTTAGGCCTGAATCAGAGATAACGTTCAACAACTGCAAACGGGCAAGAATGCATGCTCATAGCATTCGTGGCAAGTATTTTACAGAAATGTATACATTGCTAGAGGTATGCTCATCACTAAAGTGTGTGCAAGTGTTCATGAGCACTTATGAGTGTTCGCTAGGGTTCATGGGGGCTTGTGAGCATTCGTGAACGTTTGCACGATTTCTCGACCGTTCGCCGTAGTTATTGAACACAGCCCTGAGCTTACCATTTTTCTCGAGGTCAAAGCCAAACTGTTTTGCCTCCGACCGAAGGAAGGTATTGAAACATCGCATTGCCTCCTCGCCTACACATGCAACGAACAAACAAAAACATGCCGGGGTGGAAGAAGGAAGGGCAGACAACTCTGTGCAGGCCATGAGGGGCACAAACTCACACAAAAAAACATATCACCAAAGATATACGATGCAAGCATCACCAAATACCTAATGCCAAAAAATACCCAGATACCTGGCCCTAAAATTATGAAATGTTTTTTTAAAGTATGATTTAAGGTTTGTTTACAAATCCCCATGTACAATGTTTGTCTTGAGTATGAGTATTGAGGCCTTGTATGGAACAATCGTCGGGTGGCAGAAAACGGTTTGGGTGGCAGAAAACAATCTGATGACGTGAGCAATGACGGAAAATCCCATTGTCTTGCCACCAACAATGCTATGTGCATGATGTGACGTATTGTTTGACGTCACATGCAAGGTCTCAATTTTAATATAATTGCATAGTTAGCTTTGGTGACATGATATATAACATCAGAAACATTGAACAATTCAACAAAACCAGAAATGATGGAAAATTAAGAGTAACCCTTGCCTTTCAAAATAATACTTCCTCATGCATCTCACTACAGGCCCCGAGATTATGAAATGTTTTTGAGTACGATTTCATGTTCAAGCTAAAATATTATATGAGGATGGGTGAAGAAAATGTTTTGTAATCTTGGGGGCCAGACACGAGAGACAAGTCTGTAATGAGATGCATGAGCGAGGGAAAGAGATATTAATAAAGTGCTCAAAAGAGGCTATAGTTGACATCAAATGTGATATTAAAAAGTTGATATTGATCAGATAAATATGGTTAATATTCCTATGTTAGATTTCAGGAATTTAACATTCAACGTGTACTCGGCCAAAATTATTGCAATAAAAGAATTATCATTTCATGCTCGAAATATCCCAACACAAATACATGTTAGGAATGAGATTATTATTCAAGAGTCGACTTTAACACTTTATACTACGGTTAAAGTGCCAGGGTTATTTCATTTTGCAAACCTGAGAGGAGACATTTTCCTGAAAATATTTAACACCATGATCTCCATGATTGAGAAAATCAACAATGATAGAAAGAATACAACTAAAAATAAAAAGAATCCACTTTAACCCTTTCACTCCTGGATGCATTACAATGCTCCTAGGGATCTGCTTTAGCAGGGAGAAGGTTACAAATAAAAAGTATATAACAAAAAGCAAACAGACCAAAGAAAATCTCAAAACCAAGTTTGCAAAACAAAAACAGTCAAATAAAAACGGAAAAATATTCACGAGAACATCTACCTCTCACTGATTCGTTTGCTCATTCACTCGCTCATTCAATCTCCGTGGGAGGTACTCACGAGGTAGTATTTCGTCCGACGGGTACTGATATCGATACCGGAAGTTCTCGCGCACCAGGATCCCCGTGCTGGTCATCTCGGTGAAGTACTCGATGTTCTCCTTGCCGAACATGCACGGGCAGCCGAAGTTGTCGATGAGCAGCTGCATGATGCGGCTGGCCTTCTCCACCTTGCCGGGGTCCTCGGCGCACGTATGGAACATGGACCCCGCGCAGCTCCGCGCCAGCGCCTCCACCGTCATCGAGTTGATGTCTGCGTGGTTCACGATGCGGAACCACGTGCCGAACAGCAGCGTGATGATCTGTTGGTGAACCTTGCTTAGCGTGGACAGGAAGCTGTGGACAGGAAGAGTAGTGAGTCAGTTGAGTTGAGTGAGTGAGTGAGTGAGTGAGTGAGTGAGTGAGTGAGTGTGAGTGAGTGAGTGAGTGAGTGAGTGAGTGAGTGAGTGAGTGAGTGAGTGAGTGAGTGAGTGAGTGAGTGAGTGAATTTTTAAGAGTAATTATGGAGTTTAACGTTGCTGCGGGAATTTTTCACACATTTGTAAATGAAGAGTAAACATGGCCATATATACATGGACCTCAAAATTATTTTTATCCATAGAAATACTAAAATTAGATCTATAACATGAGTACTACATCATGAGTTTGTAATCTAACGATGATCAGTGAGTCCAATGGTCTCTCTACTTTTTATCGTAAATGATGTTATTCATCCAGCGCCATTAAGTAGCTTCATAGTCATTGAGTAGCTAGTCTAGATCCTAGGCGCTATATAAATTACTTATTATCATTATTCATCGATTTATTATTTATAAATTGGGGTTTAGAGATGTTTTCCAGATTCTTTCACTTATTTCATGGATTTTCAGTGTATGGCAGGAGGAAACCTGCAACATCTGTAGCACGGAAGACAAGTCCCCCAGGACTGGATTTGAACCTGGCGTCTTTGACTTCCGAAGTCACTATGTTCTACCATTGCTCTGAAAGTGGCTCTAAACCCAAATACCAAAAGAAATATACAAAATGATAAATAATTCTGGAACTCTTAATTCTAAAAATAATTCTGTGAACTCACTCGTGTACAGCCTGGAGCTGGTCTTTCTTGTGTCCGAGGGTGAGAACCTGAAGCAGCCGTTCCTCCCCTTCCGCCGTCAGCACCCCTCCAGGGACTCGCAGCAGGAACCGCTGGCAACAGGAACATGACACGTGTCAGTCACGGCATCCATGTCACTGTCACGCCTCGTTCAATGACATTCATACATTTGCACATTTATTGCACATGTCAGCCGTTATGTCCATGTTGATTATGGTGTCAATATGTCAACATGTAGCAAAATCAAAATTAAGTCTGGGCTGCAGGCCCCTAGCCACATCAAGGGCAAATAAATTGACCTTTGGACAAATAAATCAGTGGAAAATTGCCATGCCTGGCCCCCGAAATTACGAAACTTTTCTGAGTACGATTTCATACTCAACTCAGAATTTTGTTCATAAAACGTCATGTGACGTCATAGCCTGAGTATGTTTTTTTGCTCAAAATATGACGTCACATGACATTTTATGAATTCATAAAACGTCATGCGACGTCATAGCCTGAGTATGTTTTTGTGCTCAAAATATGACGTCACATGACGTTTTATGAACAAAATTCTGAGTTGAGTATGAAAAATAATAACCTCGACAGGTACAATACCTTGATCACAGATGCTAAAGTGTAAAAACTATAGTTCATATAGATGACTTGTTTCCCTTTGGACAACCGGTTGATAATATGGCGTATATCGGTTGGGTTTCCAGGACGACGGAATAGGTCCACAGTTCCTACCCCTTCCTGAGCAATGTGAACAAGCATCTCCTGTGAACAGACAATGGGAGCAAGCAATGTGAACGTATGTCTGTGAACAAACAACAGAGGTGCATTCAATCAGCATGGAGCTGAGTAAGCCTCTCAGCTAAACTGGTTCCCTGTCCCATGTATGGTTCATACGACTCTTGAGACAGTGGCTAGTTTAGTAAGCTGCTCACAAGCCTTTGTCACTTTGAACGCACCCCAAGTGTAATGTGAACAAGCATCTCCTGTTAATAGGCAAAGGAAGCAGTGTGAACAGACAACGGGGAATATTCCTTTTTAACTATTGTAGCGTTACAAGAGCGTCTAGGCTCCCAATCCATCGATCATCAACCTATCGTAAGATTAGATGGTGACCATCACTTTTATTTACGATACGATGGGTTTACAATCAATTATAAAAAGTAGATGAAAGCTTTGTGGATGATGGGCCCTGACATTGGTGCGTATTAAGATAAAAGACTGTTGCTTTGTTAGTTTATTTCCAGGATGATAAACACATAAATTAACGTCACGCCATCTATTCGCAATCGTTATCTCATGTATAGACATTGCTACATTAATTCAATCGATCGTTTACTCACAACAAAAGGTAATGGCAAATATCCATTCTTCAAAGCTTTGTGTAAAGGCAGGTCAAATGGAAGTCTGAAAGTAGAAGGAAATTTACATCACACACTCACACTCATCACTTCATGGATATGTTCATCTCCAGCAAGGCAGTGATCGAAATTAACACTAGTCCTCTAGCCTAGTAGTCCAGCTGCTAAGCGCCAATTTACCATCAAATTGTGGGTTTTTTCATAGAAGCATAAAACTTGGCAGAAACG
>JAUTBR010103877.1:0-10953 GCA_032361205.1 Pseudorimula midatlantica
ATATGCTTCTCTTCCAATCAAAAACAAATATAGAAATAATCAGTTTAACCCTCTCCCTGCTGGATTATGCACTTGTATGGCACTCTGGTTGTCTTCAGCATGAAGGGTTAAACACATGTTTAATTTTGTTGAAATACCAAGGTATTATGTTAAAAATATTTTTGACGTTGCAGATCACGAGAAGAAAGTCTGGCCGGGGAGATGAGGGAAAGAAGGAAGAAGAGGAAAAGACGGAGGAGTTGAGTGAGAAAAAAGTTGAAGACAAGAAAGTGAAAGAGGAAACTCCCAGAGGGAAGAAAGAAGACAAGAAAGACGCAAAGAAGGGGGACGACAAAGATGGACAGAAAGACAGCAAGGGTGGAAAGAAAGAAGAGAAGGATGCTAAAAAGGATGAGAAGGATGCAAAGAATGAAGACAAGGATGCAAAGAAGGCAGACAAAGTAGAAGAAATGATGGAAGACAAGAAAACTGAAGGGATAAAGGAAGACAGCATGCAAGAAGATGACAAGCTTAAGGAGAAGAAGATGAAGGAGAATAAGAACAAGGAGAAGGAAAAGACTTCTTCCTCACAACCAGAGGAAGAGGATTCAGAGGAGTGAGTTTTACAAATGATAATTGAAAAGCCAATATTGAAAGGTTTTAACTCTCTCCCTGCTGGATTAGACACAAGCACTGTTCTTCATGGCATGTCTAATTGCAGTAGTGAGAGGGATAAACATATCACAGATAATGATTGACCTACTTGATACAAATGGAGGAATCTTGAAAGCAGCTCCAAACCCCAATTTTTTATAATATTTGTAATGGTCAGACAAATTAGTACCTGAAATGATTTACTTCAATTTGTTTACAAAAGTACTTCATTCGACCAGCTATTTCCTCCTGTATATTTATCAAAATGTTCATATTTTATTTAATTATTTACCAAGAACAATATATTCTTGATTAGATTGGCAACTAATATTGGAAAATTGGAGAGAGAAAATATGCATACTATTGATATTTGCGACTACTGATTGCCTCATTCAATGATTCATGTCTCCTAGTTCTTTCCCCTTATCCTTCAAAATATGACGTACGTAGCATGCAGTTTGTCCGGGGTTGTGTTCAGGTTGCAATACTGTCTCACTACAGTAGCCGTTCAACCAACACATGCTACTAGCAATACTTTGGCTTTTGAGCCTGTGGTTTTTGTGTCTAGAAAATAGTAAGAAACCTAAATCATTAAGAAAAGTAGTGTAGTGTGTATGCAGCCTGAACGCAGCCTTGTAGTAGAGGTTCAGACACAACCTTCAATGATGTTCACGTCCATGATATTAATGTGCCAGTCTGGTTAACAGAGATGACGACAATGAACCAGAAGACAGTGTCAGTGTGCGCAGGACCCGTGACGAGTACCCATCTGGGACGAAGTTGAAGGTCAGATACGGCCGGGGTCGCAATCAGAAGGTCTACGAAGCAAAGGTCAGTAGTTCAAAGTTCCAATCATTTGTTTTTTAGTTGGAGTAATCTTGGTTGAGTGGAAGATTACTGTGGCAGCTTTTAACAACAATTGACTCACTTTTGCTGAATTGACACACTCTTGGTAAAAGTATAAAATAAATTTTGTTCGTGTGTTTATTAAATTGCTATATCCATTTTACTTTATAAAGTGTTTTACAATTGTGAATTGTTTTTCTTATTGAAAACAGTATACAATGTTCTGCAATGTTATATGTTGTTCTTTTATGTAGAATGTAGTGCATATTACAAATTAAAATCAAATATGAAATGAATTGTGTATTACTCAACCCCATTTCAAGGAATTGTGTACTCGTATATTTAAATAGGGTATTGATACGCAAAGCATAAATCTTTATTGGGTTTTTAGACATTTTCGCACATACGCAGCTTATCTAGAGTTCTGTAATACACTTTTAATTTTAATTTTTATTTTTATTTTTATTTTTATTTTTATTTTTAGGTGGTAGAGTCTAACAAAGATGGATCTCACAAGTCGTACCTTGTCCATTATGCTGGATGGAACAACAGGTGAGTTATCTGCCCTGAATTTGCCAAATTGTCTCCCCTAAATGCTCAGAATCTCTCCCTGTGCAAAAGTGATTATCATGTACATTCAAGTAAATGTACTTGAAACTTATTATAGTGTTAGCCAATTAATTGGTCTTCCAAGCATCTTCGCTACTCATAATTTTACGTTTTTGTTTGTGTTCCTTCGAGGAAACAGCAGATATCCAAATGCTACGATTTCAATGTATGTGCTTTTTTCAAATTGGTTAATTGAATATTTAAAAAGTATTAGAGGTTCATGCTGTCTTTTAACTGGTCACTTTTGAAAACATCTGTTAACATTTTCTCCAGAAGCATCTTTCAGACATGTTTTTCATGATAGTTGTCAATGTCTGTTTTCAGATACGACGAGTGGGTGAAAGCTGACCGGATCATTTCTGTTGTCAACAAACCAGACAGTGCTAAGTCTGCATCTAAGAAGATATCTCCGAAGACTCCATCTCCTAAGGTGAGCACAGTGCCTCTTTGCTGGAGTTGACCTCTATTATATTTAAAATAGGGATTGTCTTCCTTACACATCTTCTCTCAAATTGTATTGAAATTATTATAATTCAGACATAAATTTATTTTATTTGGTTGTATTCATTGCATTTTTGTTTTCTTAAATACTAGTATTCTCCTTAAGCTAATAAATAATGTTTTGAGTAAAACTTTATGCTCAACTTAGTTTTGTTCACAAATCCCAAAATGTGAGCTTGTTAATGAAATCGTCCTCAAAATGTTTTGTAATTTCAAGGCCTGGTGTATTTACAGCAATGTGAAGGTCAAGCAATAATTAATTAATTAATTTATTCAATATTGTTTTCAGCAAATGAGCGCCATGTTAAAGAAGCGAGGTCGCCCCACTACTGGCGTTCCATCCTCCCCGGGCTCTACCCCCAGCACTGCCGGAGAGTTCCGCACCCCTCCCCCCAAGAGTCGGTCCCCGGCCCCAGGGAATGGTCAGCCCGGCAAGGCTCGCCCCACCAGGTCCAACAGCGTAGAGAACCAGGTTGCTGAGGGAGCCCAACGTGAGTAGTCTCTTTGTTGTGCATGTTAATCTTTGTTGAATGTGTTGGTCTTTGTTGAGCGTGTTGATATGCCACATGGCCTAAAAAATCATCCAAAAAATAAATGAATAAAATATTTTGATGATGAAAGTGGCTTTATACATTTCATCATGAACATGTGAAAATGATTTCTTGCCTTGTTTTTAGTATATTAACATATTTTATTTTTAATTCCCAGCAAAGAGATTAACGCGGAGAAGTTCTGGTATCACAGAGTCTTCAGATACAGTGTCTCATGGTAGGTTTCTCATCTCAAGCAGAAAAACATCAAAAATAATATTTCAAAAAGATTTGATATTGCATCCAAAGAGGATCTTGCCACTTGTTGCCCAATATACTTCTATAGACAATTCAACTGTACATGCTTTCAGGTAAAACACGTTTGACCATGAAATATGCCAACAAACTATGATTGTATGCCTTTAACCCTCTCCATGCTGGAGAGGCAACCGGAGATTCCCTCAAGAGCAGTGTTTGTGTCTAATCCAGCAGGGAGAGGGTTAAGCGATAACATTCACCCTATCACTCGAAAACAAAAAGAGACCAAAAAAACCCAGATTATTGCATCTATTGATATTGCCATTTAAACCAAACATTCACTCGCTCAGCCTTCTGTGTTGCAGGTAGCGACGAGAGCTGCGACTACGAGAGCGACGAGGGAGATCATCAGAAGGTGGAGGAGGAGGAGGAAGAGGACGAGGACCAGAAGCTGCCAGACAAGGAAGGCGATGAGTCTGACATGAAGGAGTCGGAACACGACACCAGTCTGGAGGAGGAGGCCACGGAGGACCGTGACACCAGTGCCACAGAGGAGAAGGACACTGATGTCAGTCACGATGGAGACCTCGATGTCGCTGCGGTGGAGGTCGACTCACTCAAGTCCGCCGAGGAAGAGGCAGCGGAGACGAAATCGGAGGAAGATCGTAGTGATTTGTTTACGGTGGCCGCGGCAGAACCGGTTCCCGTTAAACCAGTGGAAGAGGAAGTTGTGGTTCCCAAAGAGGTCAAGGTCGTTCAGCAGAAACTAGAGGAGACGACTCCGCAGAAGAAGGCGGTCACGGAAGAGAAGGTTGTTGAGAAGGATTCCGCTCCGGAACTTGTCGCGGAGAAGCCGTTCAAGGAAGTATCGAAAGTTTTCGGAGGCAAGACTGACAGCATTCTCGACGAGGCGAGGTTCGAGATCTCCGAGGCGATTCTCCAGATGCCGGTCCTGCAGGAAGTCTTCAAGAAGATTCCAGAGGAGGCGGCGGTGCCGGAAACCAAGAAACCGGAGCCGATGCCGGAGATCAAGAAGGTGGAGCCCGAGGTCACAAAGAAGGAGGTCAAGGAGCGCGGGAGGAAGTTGAAGAAGGACCTCAAGGAAGGAGGAAGGCGGGCGAAGGCAGCGGCGGTGGTGGAGCCGGTGGTTCCGGAACCGAAGCCGGCCGAGGCGCATCCGATGACGCCACAGGAGGCCCGAATGAAGGCCGCGATGGACCTGTACGACTTCCAGGGCTTCGAGGAGCCGGATGAGGAGCTGGTGTTGCGCAAGGACAAGAAGTCGGACCTGCTGGGCAGGCGTCTGCTGACTGTGGACAAGGAAGTCAAAGTGCCGGACACACTGGAGAGCAGTGAAACCGAGGTGAAGAAGGTGAAGAAGAAAGTGAAGAAAAAGGCCGTTGTCGTCACTACAGAGGACGAGACCAAGAAGAAAAGCGATGTGAAGGAGACGCCGAGCGTGGAAGCGAAGAAAGAATGTGATAAGAAAGAGAGCGAGGCTGTGGTAGTGGTGAAGAAAGACTTGAGTAAAGACGGTGCTAAGGGCAAGGCTGTAAAGGGAGATAAGTCTGCTAAGAAGGAGACAAAGAAGGCCAAGGAGAAAGGCAGTGACGGGGAATCCGCAGAAGCAAGCAAAGAGAAAAAGGAGAAACGTCCGCGGTCACGATCATCCAGTCCCGTTGAACCTGTACCGAAGTTACAGAAAGTCGAACCCGCGAGTTCTCCGGTTAGTAGGCCCAGCACGAGCGTGGAAGCCGTTCCATTGGTCGCAGAGTCACCGAAGAAGATTGAACCCGTGGAGCCAGAGATGAGTGTCACCACCACCATGTTGGACAACACGCCTCCAACCACCCCTGAGCACGAGGTCCAGGAGGCGGAGCCCACTGCGCCTCAGAGAATGCCGGAGACGACTCACGTGGTCGTCGGAAGAGACGGAGCGGTACCGTCCCCTGCAGAGCGGTCGTCGTCCAAGCTGGGCAGCGAGTCTCCGTCCATCGGCGAAGCCAGCGGAAGTTCTGGCGAGGGCAACGACGGCAACGTGGCACCGCCTCACAGCTCCGAGAGCAGCAACGACGTGACGGCCCCCGCCACAGGGAAACGGAAGAGGGACGCCAACGACCAGCCCACCAACAAGAAGAAGCGGCGTGCCAGTAGAAGCGTCGTCAAGGCAGCGGACAAGAAGTGTAAAGGTGGGTGTACATCTGTGACACGTTTCACCAGATTCAATAAGAAATGTGGTACAGTATTTAGAATATTTCTAATTTATATGTGCGAATTGCTGACAATATAAATGCCGATATTTTTGCAGGAAGTGACAGTGACGAGTCGCCGTGCTTCAAGATGGCGAGTCCACATCATGTGCCGATGCCATCCTCACCGATTAAAATGCCAGAATCTGTTCATCACATCCCTCTGAACAGACCGCCCAAGTATAACTTCAATCTTGGTAAGTTGGCAAACTTGATTCTGCTCCATTTTGAGAAGAGAAAAAGGAAAAATTCTTTGTTCTAAAAGAATTTGTATGGAGAAAAGTTACTTAATTTTTAGATATTACACAATGTTCTATTTAATATCAACTTTGTCCCGAGTGGAATAATTTTATTGCACGAGCTTCAGCGAGTGCAAATACGGTAGCATTATTTCACGAGGGACATAACGTTGATATTAAATAGAACATTGTGTAATATCCTATTTATTACCCCAGATGTGTTTTATTAATGTAGATTCAATCGAAAAATCTTTTTGATGATAGCAACGAATGTATATGCAGACGAATATAAGTTACCTCAAAATCCAGTTTACTACCGTGTGAAAATACTATTCAATTTTCTCGTTCCAGAAGAAGGAAATTATCTGGAGGGTGAGCCAAGGATTGCTTTCCTGGTGGATAAGATGCAGGTGATACGGAAAATCTACATGAATCTCAAACAGGAAGTGGCCTGCATCGACCGCAGACGGAAGCGAGCCAAACGGAAAGAGCGAGAAAGTGAGTAGTATACCAACGAGGATGATCGATGCATATTGGTGCAAAATTCATTCCTGCAGCAATGCTAAACTATAAATAAATACATTAACATGACTAGATGACATTGCATTCCACTTTCTCTGGGGCAGAATGTGGTAGCAGGTTTGGGTTTGAATCCCATCTGTGGATTTGTGAAAAGTTTCAAATGTGGAGAATAGCTATTCATTTTTTTCTTCTTTGAAATAGAACTTTAAAAACAAATTCTCTTTCATTCTCTTACGATTCATTTATTTCTGTTATATTTTATTTTTATTATGATTTTCAGATTCTCAATCATCACATATAGATGGCGACAGTTCATGAGCAGATATCATACAGTGGTTGGTATGAACAGTGTTGAGCGTTTGTTGAATAGAAGACTTGTCGCTGCTGGAATCGGCCATATTTTGTTATTAACCAAAGACTGTTACTACTGGTTACAATTGGTTCAGCCCGATTTCAACCGGTTCAAACTACTTCAAAGAGGACAAGAATACCGCTCAAAAGGATGACACTATTCAAAGTTTTAATCGATGCTTCATATTTTTTGTTCCTGCAATGTCGTTACCGTCATCATCTTCATTATTATCATCATTATCATCAGTCATCATCATCATCATCAGTCATCATCATCAGAATTATTATTGCTTGACCACCCACCCTATCCTTCCAATCATTCATCATGTTGGACATTAATATATTCATGTCGTTACGGAAAGTATTTATTGGTGAAACATGGCAACGATTGTGAACCAAATAATATTCATGTCGTAATATGTTTACAGGTTTTAGCAGTTCTGAGAATGAATTATGATATACTTGATGAAATCATCCCATGTATATGATGTTAATTCTCAAAATGTTTTAACACCTTAGAGGTAAAGTGGCTTTATTTCTGAGTAGGAATGGCAAACAAGTCTTGGTCAGTTACATAGAACAACATCGTGAGATCTTGTCTGGAAAGTTACAATCATTAGCGAAAACCTTTTTTTAGGATGTTGGCTGTTCAATTTTAATTTCAAGCTGAGTGCAAGAGAACGTATTTTTCTTTTTCATGATCTGCGAAAACAACGTAACTCTTAAGGTAGTCTTGACCTTTTCCCTGCTGAATAAAATCAAAGTTCTATTTCTGCATTTGATCGGGCAACTTAGTCGCCTTCAGTCAGCGAGAGGGTTAATCTCCAACTTCAGAAATAGACTACACCATTGTTACGGTTGGAATTAAGGTTACGCAGTTTCTTACGGGAGGGGTAATGAATTTTGTTAAATTAACACTTTCTGATTCCAAGGTCTACAACACTATCCATGACAAGAAAGTATCATTTGGCTGTTTTAGGGTTTTTTGATAGAACGCAAATTGTGATTACAGAATGCTAAATGTGAAGTGAAACAAATACCATTGTCCTATGCCGATGAGCAAATCAAATACTTTTAAAGGCATACAGTCACAGTAGTTGACATTACTACATCCAGACATGTAATCAGGTACTTTATTCAACCAGTATAATTTCAGCCTGATATTTGTTCAAGCATGTGGATGGCAGACATTGTTCATTACTTGCAATCCCTGCAATAGTGTGTGTTTAATTGCACAAGCAATGCTTAATATTCCAGAAGAATCTCATTTAACATCCAAACTCACGGCTGTATGTCTTTAAGAGTAATGTATTTATTTATATACATAGTTGATGAATAATATTCGTTACTCAGAAATGGTATGCAAAGATATATTTGTGTATATATACGTATGGTATTCTCGCGAGTATTAGCAATATATACGTACAGTACTTATCGAGGTTGTGTACAGTTAAGAAAATTACAGTATGTAAGATTTATATGTATGTATATATGAGCCATACATTAAATGTATGTCTTGTCATATGACTATTACCTGCGTTGTTGACCTGTTTGTGTATCCACGATGCATACATGAGACATCTTGCCCTGACAGAAGTGCTCTTGATTGGTTGTTACCATGGTTACTGACTTGACGAATAGTGCAGCCATATATTTGATCTGTCCAATGTTTGCTTCAATGAAACTATGTGATCATGTTGTTTACAGGTTCTCTCTATCCCAGTCAGAATTACTTTTACAATTCTTTTTTACCTGCAATGTTGCCAATATTGATGTGGAAAATTTACGAAGACGTATCTCGGAGTGTGTTGTAAAAAGAAATGACCAGTACGATATCGTATTCTTTCCCACCATGCATCGCAGTTGTCTGGTTTGAAACCAGAGGGCGCCACTGGAATCAGAGACAAATTGACCGTTTTGTGAACCTATGGCAGATGACTGTCGACATGTTTTGTTATTGACAAATCGGTACACTCTTGTAATGAATTGTAAACAGTCTAAATTATGATATATGGTGTGCAATATCCTAAGTTGCCATTCACCAAACTGTTGTAACAATGCTGTGGTAGCCAGATGCTGATGATTGTATACATTATCATGCCGTGAAAATAATGTCAAATAAGTTGCCAAATTTATATAATCATCAATATATGGACAATTTGGTAGAATACTTCCCTACAAAATATGCTCCAGCCCTATATATATTTTGTTGAGTATATATATGACGGATTACACATTGAGGTATTCGTATCTGACAGTCGATGTTTGTAAAATCCTGTTTTGTTAGAATGGTTTCATGAATGGACAACTTGTTTTGTTTGCCATAGTTACGAATAGCATCCTGTGATGTATGTCTCTCTCTCTCATTGTGACGACACGGTTAATACTATTTCCCTTGTACTCCAAGACTTGCATCACAAAACCATAAATTGTTTGCATTTATCTCTGACGCAGTTGTGTCCCTTTACTTGCATTGAATACTTTGATCTTGGGCTGGTGTATCGTATCGTATCAAATTGAATCCTGCAAAATCCTGGAAAATGTATTCACTAGCTATTTTTATTATGAAATGTCCATGTTAAGCTTCTTACCATGGGCAATACTAAGTACCAGCCGTCACATATGGGTGAAAGATTCCCATGGTGACGTAAAACAATAATTCACTCGCTACCTACTGCCATATTGAGCAGAAATTATTATTGATTCAGATAGGAAGAAATTTAACCTTTTGACATTTTAATCCATTCTGAAATTCAGTTTATTCTATTTCACTCCTTCTAGTATTCAGTTTGTTCTGTATTTCAGTCCATTCTGTAATTCATACCATTCTGCAGTTCAGTTTGTTCTATATGTCAGTCCATTCTGCAATTCAGTCCATGTACTAATTACACCATTGCCATTTCATGTACATTTTTATTTATCATGTTGAAAAGGAAACATTGTCCTAAGTATAAAATATGTCGCCATCAATCCATTTCAATTTTCATCCTCCCTTGAATGTCAGCTGATCAAAGTGCTATTGATGTACGAAGATATTTTCTAGTCGCATGCTGAAAGAGCCAGTTTTATTTTTGAAGATAGGTGTACTTAGATTTCAATAGAATTGTCAGAATAGTAAAATAGCTGTGTTGTGCAACTGCCAGATCTTGTCCTTTTGAGCAAGACAGAACAAAGTATTCTTTCTTCCCTGACGAATACTTTTTATCATATTTAGCAAAATGTAAAGGATATATTAGTATTCATTTTAAGAGAGGTTCTTCAACTTGTTTACATTCCAATGAACCTATTGACTCTTCTTATTCTTCACATTTAGTTATAATGTGGTGAAAGAGAAAGACGTTCATATTATCAATTAAACATTAATTGTATAATAAAAATAATAAAATAACATTTTAAAATTATTAACAAAGTCATGTTTAGACATCTTATGTATTAGCTTTTGATAGAGTATTGGTTCTAGTAATATTTTAAAGACTTTATATGTATTCCAAGCAACAGCAAATGTTACACCGGTATATATATATTTTTTCTTTTTCAAAATAGTAAAACATTCACTGCTGAATACCTGAATAATCGCTACCGGTGCATCTTTCAGTTAATCAGTTCTGTGTGTAACAACAATGAATTCATTTTAAATATTTTAATATTTTACATAATATCCTGTACAGCTCTTGCCCTAAGCATGTATTTTTTGCAGTCTGAAAAGAATGTTTTCTATTTCCTATTTGTCGTGATGGGTGAAATATTATCTCAGCGATAGAAAGTAATGAATAGAAAATGTTTAATTCCTTAAAGGCATAATATCACAGATATTTATGGTTGTTTTGGACTAGTTCTTAGCTGTAACTGAAAAGTACATTCACTACATATACTTGACATACCATTCATAAAATCATGTTTGTACCAAAAAGCTTTCCACCGCTGTGTGTTTGACAAATCTTCACTGCAAACCCCCCTACGACTGTAGAGTCGGGTTTAAATCAAATACGGCAAACAGCTTCTTAATATATGATGCAAAGGGACATAACTCTAATGTCTGGTCGTTTTTGTTCTTAGAACAGAGATGCATCAAAGACGAGATAAATAGTGGAGCATTCCCCTATTAAATATATAATATTATTTTATTTATAACTATCGGGTGCTGGGGGATAAGTACATCACTAAATAACAACTTTTGGGTTGATAAATCAAGCGTAATTAGTCTCAGATTGAAAT
>JAUTBR010104099.1:2500-10947 GCA_032361205.1 Pseudorimula midatlantica
TGTTTAAGTCTAATGTAGACAGACAGACAAGATATATAGACATTTTATTTACATCTCACCTGTGTACAGCAATAAAATCGCAGCCATATATACAGGCAGCAGTCTAGCATCCCCCCTTTTTTGTGTGTCTTTTTCGTTGGTAGTAAAAAAAAGTTGTCTGGCTCATGTAGAAATCGTGTTAACTCCCTTTAGACCCGCCACTGCAATTACTCAAGAATGACATTTTCAGTTCAAATGAAATGGATGAATTTAATAGCGTTGAGTTTTATGCCTTCGTGTTGTAACGACATACTGATGGTATTTAAGCCATAGAAATGTCTGTCCATGGATCAGATCGTGTCTACACGATCACGGTGGCTGTGAATTCGGTCAAGACAACGGAAATTTGCTGCTGCCTGAGTATGGTAATCCTCAGCGCCAGACAGATGAACGTGCTAAAGTAGCGAAAAGATTTCGGTTTCACAGACGTTTGTCTCGAGGCTCGACACTAAGCCATTATTCAAAGGCATGGTGACGTATCTCACAGATCAAGGTCAATTGTATGATTAATGATTCATTATTTGATGATATGGCGGATACTGTATATCTTAGATGCAATTCTGTAGTTAAAATATGCCACATTTACTATGGTGTTTCGTAGTTGTTTAACATGTTGAAGTCATTGGCATTCTTAAGTCATTGGTAGCCTAGATCCTTGGTATTCTTGGTCCTTGGCATTCTTGCTCACTGGTATTCTTGTTCCTTGGTATGCTAGCAGAAATGTACACTACAAGAAGTTCCCCAATCAAAACCCTTTTCTTATTTTCATATGGCATTCTCATTCTTCGGTATTCTTGTTCATTGGTATTCTAGCAGAAATGTTCTAATCAATTACAGTTTTCTAATTTTCATAACATTTCGTGTCCAAATGATCATAATTCCTTGCTGTACAGTTTCATGTCCTCTCCATCAATATTGATGGTCGTTGCTTTAATATTCAATAGCAAGGCCACCCTTTCTTATGGTAATGCCCGTTTCTAATTTCAGAGGCTGTCTGTGTTTCCATGCCTACCGGGTATGTTTCCAGTCACACCATCTGTTTTCTAGCTAGTCATGGGAACAATCTCAAAATTCCTGGTTGTAATTAATAATTATCTTTCATAAACATTTATCCAAGTTATCACAGGATAAATCATCCCAAGTTATCACTCTTGTCCAGACTATCAGTTTCCCTATTATAGTCTCACTTTTTAATTTACATTTCTTTAATGGGTCTTCAAAACTCTTCCATCTTTGGGCATGCCACTACTTTTCTTGACATTTATCTAAATACGGATAAGTATGTGACAATAAAGTTTGTCACAAATAGAATTACAAAATGTGACAAAGATCAGTGACAAAGAAAAGTGTTTATTCTTAGGCAAACATGTAAATATGGTGTGTACACTGGCCTAAAATGAAATGTTATAAAAGTAAATTTAGCAAAGTTATTCTAAAATCCACTTGTATAAAATGTGACCTACTGTTAAAACCATTTGTACAATTTAAATTGATGAATGCTGATATATGTTCATGAACAACAAAATGCAGTAAGTAAACTATATACAATGATTAAAAATATCTATGGCATCTAAAATACACAAAATACGTTTTTGAAAATAGATCCCTTATACTAAACTTCTTTTGTATATTGATCTTATCCTAGAAGGCAATTTAAAAGTACCTTTGCTTTACATCTCTAATATCAACAAATATGTTACTCCAGATATGACTTCAAATAGTGTAAAACCTACGAAGATTGAAATAGCATATTGCAGAGAAATTTAAAGCACATTGAAAAGTGTTGGCCCCACCGCAATACTATTGTGGACTACCAAATATGAAAATCCAGTCACATGATTCATCACATGATGTCAGGCGACTTACTCTTCATGATCATGGTCAAGCTTGTCAGTCATGTGACTGGATGGTCACCATAGCAACTTGTATCAGGTCGCCTCGATCCTGGAGCACCATTTTGATCAGTGTTCACATCGATGTGAAATTAATTATTTCAATAAAAACCGATACATAAATACTAAAATACAGCTGGATTAAAACTACCAGCATTCTAAGCTGAAGCATATGTCTACACTGATACCAAAAAAATACAAGATAACAGAATTAGAAATGTACTAATACTGATAAAAATATATGAGGATGTCAGACAAGGTGAACATTTTGTTCCTATTGTTTTACATATATTCCATGAATATTTGAAAGAAAAAAAATGTATTAATAATTTCTTGTCATTGTTCTATTGAATAACTCTGATCAGGCAATATGCCATTCAATTGATAAAAGTTAATATCTGAACATTAACACACACAGACAGACGTTGTGATAGTTGATAATTCCCTGATACCCAGTACTGACCAACTCATGGACAATCCCTGCATGCTTAATTAATTATTCTATTTTAATTTCCATACAAAAAATAACAAAACTACATTTGACTTATTTACAATCTATATATGCTTCCAAAAATGACAAAACTATGCAGTCCAGCATCTAATATCTACTATGCCGATACATTACAATGTAACTGAGGTAAACAAATGGTACATAGTAACGCTAGTGTATAAACAGTTATAACATGAGCATCTAAAGGACCCACACTGTAATTGATACACACAATTGTGGTTCCATAACTGTGTTTAATGCACACAAGTGTATAAAAGGCAGATATCAAAACAATTGCACCTGATCAGTGGAAAGGTATGTAAGGATCAAACTGTAAATGCCTTATTGTTTTTATAACATAAAATAGGCAGATCTATCCAATTGTTTCTTAACAATTTCCGCTACTCTCGTCTTCTATGCCCATGCTTCTTGACCCTCACATTCCCTTTACTGAAACATTATGAAAATGCCCAAACACAAATCAATCGCTATCCACATTACCATGATCTTTCACATGTCTATTTTCAAATTGATCATCCCAATCCAATACTAAAATCTGTCGAGTACAAGAAAAGTAAATGCACACACATTTGATGAAATACACACAGCACTAGGATTGTGGGGGTAGACTAAGGTAAACATCCAATAAATAGTAGAAGGCATGCATATTTGTGTCGGATAGTGGTGGCCTTGACCCTCAGAAGTGGATGACCTCTGACCTGTGACCTATTTTCAGCAATGACCTTGACCTACTTTGAAAAATGACCTCAGTCTGTTTCAGTTGATGTTTTCAGAACTTCTCGAAAACTGGTCAACAATCGATCATTCCAAAAATAAAATCGGGTCATTTTAACTTTCAGATGACCTGCTGGGCAACGTACAACAGTCTCCACTATGTGCAGAAGCTAAAGGATGTTCAGATCTTGTGTTAGATCTTTGAATGAAAAGATCAGCGTCAGATAGTTCACACAAGTGTCTCTCTATATATCAGTTGTGTCTCTATAAACATACACACAGTGCAAAACCAAGACACGCTCGCATACAAAGATGATGATGTACCAGAGAGGAAGGGTCTTCTTAAGGAATATCAGATTGGTTTACTGACAGTTGACGGTAACTCGCGTGCATACATGTCGACCACTGGAAGGCAGGCAAAGTCATTAGAAAAGGCCACGGAAGCTCAATTAATATTTTTTCCACCAGTGATAACCTAGAATGTCCTAGTTCCACCAGTGATAACCTGGAATGTCCTAGTTCCACCAGTGATAACCTAGAATGTCCTAGTTCCACCAGTGATAGCCTAGAATGTCCTACAGATTGATCCTGAATAAGAATCATTAAAATGGAAACTTGTACAATATTGAAAATCTGACAAAACGCGGTGCATTTTCACTCCGATTACAAACCATGCAAGACCAGAACAGGATCGGTGTCTGATAGAATATTGTATACCATCAGTACAGAATGCGCGTCCATTATGAATACATATATAACTATACATCGAGTGAAATGATGGTGAAGGGTACTAACGCTAGACAGCTCAATACAAACAATCTACGGTGTTCAAAAAGTCATCATGCAGTAAACAGCATTCATTCTGCTACAGCCCCCTGCAGAATGGAAATCATGGGCAGGTGCGGAAAAAAAATTAATGAGAGTGATCTCCCCCTTGATGCTGCCTTTGCAGGTCCATCAAATCTGTCCAAAAGGTTATTCTCGTCTCTCTCGTCTTCTTGACACGAATAGATGCCGATGTCTACACGAAGATGAAGTTCTTGGTGGGTCCGGATCTGTCTTCGGGGTCATCATCGGGGTCTTCGTCGTGGTCGCACGTGCAGGGGGAGTGCTTCCCCAGCAGGGTCCACTCTCCGTGGCAGTGCGGCACGTTGATGGCGGACCAGCGGGTCAGCGACTCGGAGACGCCGTGTCCGATGCATCGCAGTCCGCGGTCCCGGTCCATGGCGGTCGGTTGGCACTCGACACAGATCTTGGCGCCCTTGGTCATCGACTTCGCCCACTTCTGTCCAACCTCGGTCGTGTTGCAGGCCCCGCGGGTTCGGGTCACTAAAAACGTGCCGCAGTATCTGAAATTGTAATAATAATCTTTATTTTATTGTTTTGAAATTTTCAAGATTCTTTCACTTATAAACGTCTTGCCAGTTTGGGGCAGGAGTAAACTCGCAACAACAACAATTATAATAATAATAATATTAATAATAATATTTGATAATATAATAATAATATTAATAATAATATTTGATAATATAATAATCATACTAAGAATATGGACTTACTCTACATATTCTGTCTGGCATTATAAAAATTGGAAATACGGTAGCAATATAAAAATCATCAAATTTTGCAAGTTTCGCAGAATTATTTGTAAGTCGCCTGGAGGTGGAATATATTTAGATGCAAGACAATACACCATGTGTGAGATCAATACCTAAGATACTGAAATCTGCTATGCATGTAAACCTAGGTGTACCCAAATTCTATTCTTTACATAATGGATTTACTGATATAATATTTGCACCATAAAAAGAAAAAGAAAAAACAACAACATCAAAGCATGTAACATGTTTCAAATGGATTGAAAAGTAAGAGTACCAGATGATATCCACTTAAAATTGAATTCAAAATCTTTCATATTTTTTTATCGTATTTAACCCTCAAATGATGATTTTGCTTTCATTTCATCTTAGCATTATTTAGACAGGCATGTATCCATACACAGTATACCATTACACTGCTGACAGTACAAGGGTTAATAGAACATGCTTCGGCTTTCATGTCTCTTCATACGACAATGCCAGTACCCTCACAGCAAACACTCATAAAACCACAGTCATTCTGAACAAATATTTAACTTTGCTAGTCTTATCTCTCGACATGCTATTTCGGTTTTAGACCGCGAGTGTTGGGGGAAAAAGTGTTCGGTCAGTAACCAGAGACGACCAAGACAAGTCTATTCTGAAAAGTTCGTTTGACGTATTCACGCAGAAACTACAAAGAAAGAGGGGAAAAGAGCATCTCCTTGCCACCTTCCATTAATGTGTTTAACATAGATATGTTACATTGCTGAGTCTGTAAGAGCGGGATTCTATTCACCAATACATCACGTTCAGGTTTTTTAGATTTGTTGCATCATATTTACTGTATATCCATCCCCTGCTACATGTGTTACAAGCATTACCCATTTATGCTAGGCAATAGAAATATCTGTAAGTAATGTACTCTAGCCTTCATTGTGAGTGAGTGAAGCGGGAATCTTTTAACCATACGAGATGATTCATCTATTGTGGAATAAGATGTTGTTTTGACATATTTTGTCTACAGATACGAAATACTGGAACCGTTTCCTAGCATTGGAGAATGAATCAACTCTTCAGTGAATAAATAAGAGATTTTCCATATATAACTTCAAGATTCTCCCGATATAGTTGAGATGTTCACCGATTTAGTTAAGATGTTCCCGATATAGTTAGTACATGTACCAGTAATGTCAAGGCAGGTATATTGTATTTTACTTACGTTGCTCTTGAAAGAATTTCATTGAAGTTTCTTCCATACAAGTTCTTCAGGATGCCCTTCCAGGGGTCATACTTCGAGCTTGTTCGAAATATTCCATAAGCAGCTGGCAAAATACGACCAGTTTCTGCAAGAAAAATGGAAAATTGTTAGCTATGTAATCAAAGGAATATACATAATCGGTGAGTGAGTGAATTATTGTTTTATGTCACAACGGAAATCTTTCACCCACATGTGACGAATATGTAATCGGACGCAAATCTCTTTAATGTAAAGATGTGGATATATTTTGTGGACTACTAATATTTTACAACATATAACACAACAAAAATACAACAAAGAATACATATTAGAATAAAAACATATTTATTTCAAAATGACATAAACAGCAATACAGAAGTGTTGGATAATAAATAGGTGTGGAAAAAAGAAATCTGTACATCTAGGAACGTGTATCAATAAATAGGATGGATATCCACGTCGTCACCATTTACTATTTAATTACAAAATGCCCAGTTTGTAATTGATCTGTAAAGAATATTTACTGAAAGTTTTAAAACAATCAACACTGGCACTAACTACCATTCCCATTGACATGTAACATCTTATCCGTTACACTAGCAATGTACAAATGTCACATTTACATGTTACACATGCTTATTCAGCACAGGAGTGGCAACTGATATTTCCGCCTACTTGCCGACGCACGCTAACAAAGATAAACGATCAGTTGCATCGGAAAATTGACGTGATTAGAGAAAGGAAATCTTCATACTACAATAGACACATTCTTCCGACATAGGATACAAAGCAATGGCATTATCGCGACTTTATCACAATATTTGTCCATCGATTAAACCGTTGAATAACTAAAATTGCATCAATTTGCTTTTGACTTCAGGGAGAATACTTTTACAAATTGAGTAATGGGTTTTCAGGATCAGGAATCAGAAATCCAAATATGTGTTATGTTAAATCGAGAAGCTCTGGAAACGACAAACTAATCTGGTAAATTACTCTCAATACATCATTTCTCGATCTCGCAGAACAGCTGAAATCTATCTTCTCATTCACAATGCATTTAGTTCATAAATCCCTCACATTTAAGCCTGCGAAAAATATGTCAATTCCATAAAGTACATTTAATGACACAGAAAAGCTGCAGCTATTTAATGCTAGCTCGGGCCCATTGCATGCCCAATTGCCTATGATCAAAGCGTGCAATGAAATCGCTAAAAATCGTATCAATGCCACGACGGGCTCGTTCAGTTCCGCAGAAACTAGTCCATTAAACGGCTGGTGGGCTGGTTAACAGGCCTGCATTTCACGAAACGGTCGTACATTTAGTCCTGGCGTAAATCGAGGTACATGTATACGTAATTTCCGGCTATGGTAAAAGCATGGCGTAGGACTGATTTAGGCCAGGACTACAGTACAACCGTTTCGTGACGCTCTGGCCAGAAGACTTGTGCTGTATTGACATTATGTAATACAGTATTACACTGGTTAGCGATCTGATGTTAATAAACTCAAATGGGTTTTTTGCCGAAAATCATGGGGAAAATTGATCATTACCTTTCTATTAAATATTAAAGTCATTAATCAAAACTATTTCTAAACTTCATTCACGGATGATACAGAAAAAAATAAAGAAGGAAATGTTATCCTTTCAGTGTTATCTTCAATAATACATTAAAAAAAACAATAATAAACTTCTTGGTTTTGAAAGCGTACACAGGAAGCTTAATATGTAAACAATTGACATTGTATATTATAATCAAATTTGGTTTATTTTATTTTTGTCAAACGTGACCAAAAACACAATAAGCAATTCATGTTATGGCTGGCTGTTCTATTCATTTTCAATATTTTCATATTTTATTTTATTTAAAAAGAAATCATCTTGCAATAACAAATATCTGAATAGTACTGTATCCCTTTCACAGTCTCCTAGATGACTGTGATGGAACCACCAGTGTCATAGAAGCAATGTTCCTGTTGGCCGCTACACTAATCAGTACATGTACAGTGTTCACGGTTCATGTTCACCCTGACACTACCATCCATTGCCGACACCACTACTGCCGAACACTACCACGCTGTTACTTTGTATGGAGGACAGTCATTGGTCGGAATGTCGGACCAGATGTACACGTCACGTTAATTACCGTCATCCGATTAAGTCCTTACTTCCTGTTTACATACATCAACTGAATTCTACCAAAGCCAGCTGGCCAAAAAACATTTTATGGCCACGTGTTAGAAATCGCTGCTGGTTTATAAACATGGATACTAATTGTGGAAAACATGGCACACTTTGCTTCTCACACAATTCTTCTCTGGGGAGAGAATGACGGAGTGAAATGGGATTTTACCTTAGTTGGCTATTTATGGCAGAATGAGATCCTCATCATTCAGAGGAGACTAAAAAAATTGGATTTTCACGGAATCCTTTTCAAAGTCAAAGATGGATGTATTTTTTCTATTATTTTATA
>JAUTBR010104210.1:0-10946 GCA_032361205.1 Pseudorimula midatlantica
CAGACTGGTTCGGTACATGTGCCCGTTTACGACATAAGGAAACCAGTCAATATGGTAAACTCCCATTTAGGTCCGAGGGTATATCTGTGGATGTCGCTCGGTTGATCCGAATGGAAATGATACCAAGCAGCCAATCACAATAACCAAGTTGAGATAACTCTTGTTCTGATTTGCACGTATGCATTCGCGCACACGCAGTTAACGACAACAGTTTTATCACAACAGCTACACACAGTTGCATGTGTGGCCGCGTACAATCTTGCTTATCGTGAGTCTGCGATTCAAAGTCTCCGACTATTCAGTTGTATGTGTGGCACATTGGAATATAATTTAAAATAGTTAATGCTTTCATGATCAGAACCAATTGTTTGGCTAAGCCAATTGTAATCTACATTTGAATTTGCCCACATTACTAGGCTATACGATGTATATTATATATATATGTGTTGCCACATATGCATTATCGAATACTTCTGTCCAAATGATGTCGTCTCCATTTCACGCATCATAATACAGTGTCAAGTGTCGCCGAGTGCCAGTCAGGTCGCACGAATCCAGTCAAAACTGACAATTGGCCTAAGCTGGAGCCAATGAAATCAACTAATCAATCAGAATGAACGCGTTAATAATACTAGTACACGTAAAGTGATGCGAAAGCGATAAAACATATATAGAATATAACATTAGCACCAATAGTGTTCGTTTGTATTGCATGGAGGGAGCAGTTGTTCTGTATCTTCAACTCTTCGATTCTACATGTGTCCACGTTGTCTGCCTACTCTTTTGCATATATGCCTGTCTGTGTCCGTTATATGGCTTTGTATGTCTGCCTACGTATCTGTCTATCTGTCTGTATGTCTGCTTATCTGTCTGTCTGCTTATATGTCTGTCTGTCTGCTTATATGTCTGCTTATCTGTCTGTATGTCTACTTATCTGTCTGTCTGTCTGCTTATCTGTCTGTGTACGTGTATGTCTGTGTACCTCCCTGTCTGCGTATATATCTGTCTGCGTATCTGTCTGTCTACATGCTTACGTATCCATCTGTCTGATTCGCCTGTCTGCGTATATATGTCTATCTAAATTATATATATATATATATATATATATATATATATATATATATATCATATGTGTAAGTTTCTATACCATTCTTCAACCTGGCTACTATATATGCATCCTCTCCATGCCTGCGTATTTCTCTGCCTGTGCGTATCTGCACGTCTGTCTGCATATGTGACTGTCTGCATATGTGACTGTCTGCTGCTCACACTCAATCTGCCCGTCACAGGTCCAGTTCTATTCGGCTGGGACTCAGGAAATATATGGATTATAGCTGGTGACAGTTTTATGCTGTCACGTAATGGAACAAAAGTATCCATCTCTGTGACCCCTTGTTTGCCTGACCCTCACGGGTGACACGTTTATGTCAACATGTCATCGTATTTATATTACTATCAAGTGCTGGCTGGGTTAGGGAATGCCACTGACTGCCTTGGTTATAATTATGTTAACAGAACTTCCATCTCAACGTAGCCGCTGTATATTATAATGCTTGAATTCTATAAAAAGACATATCATATTCCATTTGGAAGGTTGTTTCACACTTGCCAACATGCCGTTCCATGCCACAAGATGTTGATACACTTGCTAGCATATATGCATAACAGCATAGTTGTAACGTGTAACAGTAGAATGCTTTATAATGGACGTGTTATAATAACACCGTTCTGACTCGTAGTGGGAGAATACTGTTATATCCACGTACCTGTCAACACAATGGTATTCTACGCGTCTTGCCAGCGTGTTGCAGAGGGACCGTTGCAGAGGTGGTTAGGTTGAATCTAACAGGTAGTTTATACAAAGAGTAGTTTGCTATGATAAAGGTTCAACTTGGAGTACTGAATCCTAATAATACCGCATTCAATGCCCCCTGCAGTGTCTATGTGATCCCTGCTATCTCTACAGCATGAGTATCACCTGGCTATATATGTATGTAAATAGTTGTCACTTCACGGAATATACCAGCATTGCACGTCATCGGAAGATTTGGGCGTGTCCGGATATATCACTTCGTTATTACGGACAAAGCATTCAGCACTAAAAATAGCAGCAGTATCTTTCAACGTACATTTTACATTCGGCATTTATCTACCACGCAAATCCACGTATTTTAAATATAAGAGAAGCGAAGTCATTGAAGTAAGTATTCTCCGAAACATTTAACAGCTCGACAGTTGCGTGGTCGCCGTGGTATTATGTCGCAATGGTAAACAGATACGCAGCACTTTTCCTAACGAATTCAACTTTGCACCTGACATGCTAAAGTATGAACGCACGGTATGCAGGGAATGTTGATGTCGATAACGCTGTATAAACGCACACTGCTCACTTTGAAAGTACGACATTATATATATAGGGTTGTAGAGAAAGAATGTCCCTTTGGAGGTGGAGTGGAATTCTTTCATTCAGGGGGGTCCCTGCCATCGGTGTTGGAGGTAAGGTGTTCGAGAGTGCACCGCTCTTCACGTGCAATGCCAGATAACTTCTCAAATTGACGAAGTCAAAGCGTCGAGCTACATAAAGGCCATTGCAATGTTCAGAGAGGGCTAGTTTCGAAGGCAGGACCAGGCTTTTCAATGCGACTTTTCAGCCGGTGGGTGGTCCGTCAAGGGCGAGGTTCCTGGACGACCTCACAGACACACATGCAGCAAACAATTTCACCTCCTCCAGGCCTGGTTGATTGTGTTGCTATTCCTTAATGCGAGATGAACTTACATGATAGGTTAAGAGACCGGTGTATTTGCAATATTTCAGCTTTGCTCCGCCGTGTTGGGTTGAACTCGTACCAGTCCGGGCGAAGAACCAAATCTTTGGATGTTTGTATCTGAGGGATGATAATACAATTACATTTAAGGGGAGAACATCGCCTCAAAGGATTAAGTCAACGACACCGGTATATAACCAGCGACTTCACACCTAGGAGCAAGTTGGTGGATACTGTGTTCATATGTAGGCTGTTGTGTTGGGTTATCACACGCTGGCCCAAATATACAGAGAAGAAAGAAGTCAAGGTAAGTCTGAAATTGTGTTTATTTAACGACGATCATAACGGTGTGTGTCGGCTAATCTACCTTCAAGAACATATTCACAAGTCCTAAAAGTTCAACAACGCCTCGCAGCACATTAGCATCGACGTACCCTAACTTTATCTTCACACTTTAAAGTGACCACTATACTTAATATGATATACGAAGATGATGTCTTCAATTAGTATAGTATTTTTATTAGCACTTTTCTACTTACTTGCATTGAGAGAGAAAGCATGAATCTGTTCCCATGACAGCGAACACCAAATAACGTTGTAAGACTGAAGGTATTGTCCACAGACAGTGGAGACAGAACTTCTGGAATTGACGAGAAACAGTACCTATGTGGTATAACCGCGAGTTTATACATGTAGCCGTGGTATGGCCTATATTATAATTGCCCTCTTCTTTGACCAATGAAAACCAACTATTTGTCTAGAGCACATGCGCATGAATATCTATCAGAACAGGAACCGACGGTTAGCATACAGATCAAATCATCGATGTTCTTTCCCCATTGTTAAGTAACGATTAAAATTTGAAAGAAAAGCGACATAAATTGTAACGAAACACAATCGATCGTGCCTTCAAGTTAGTTATTTTCTATATTTACATTTTACCACAATATAACTAGATACAACATGTTTATGTGATATTACTATCGTCATATTATTTTAGATGGTTTACACTGGCTAAGAAAAAACAAGTCTGGATTACGTACATTAACCCTACGTCTTATCGTAACGAATCGTACCACATCAATAACAAAATACAACAGAATATTAAAAAGCCTCACTGACACCGTATCTAATTAGCAGAATTAGGTTTGATATTAATTTGCAAGACTTGGTTTGAAGTCTTCACGCAAACGTCCGTAGAAGTAAAAGCGTTACATCCCTATAGTAAAAAGTAGCAAGCCAAACTTAATACAAATTAGGGCTGATTATATTTCGGGTATGGACTATACTATAGTAACTATATTGCCATCACTTGTATATATTTAGGATGATAAGCATGGCATTATACATGTTTTTGTATCGGGTATCGGTTGTTTAGTATAGATGTATGATATGTTGTTAATAACTAGAGCCTGGCTGGGAATGTACGTGCGATGCTTTCTCTTGAAGGCAGTTTTGTTCCTGGGCCACGACATTTTATCACCGTATGATTGTTTTTGGAGGTGGTACATGTTTGAACTGCGATGAATTTAATGTTGCTAATCTCTGGAATGCATGGACGTAAGTGTGGAATTTAACGGGTATGATAAATGTTCATATATATTTTTTTCTCAAAGATATATTAAAACATGTATGTTGAGAGTACATAATTTTATTCAGACAACAGGTATGTTAAATGTTTAAATATAATTGTTTTCAAAGATATATGAAAGTATTTATATTGGCAATACATAATTTATTCAGACAGACAATGTTCATATATATACTTTTCAATGATATATGAAAACATTTATATTGAGAATACATAGTTTATTCAGACAACAAGTATATCATAGTTTTTCTCAATAATATGTGAACGCATTTATCTTGAGAATACATAATTTATTCAGATGTATACTAATCGAATGTATGTGGTAACTATTTGTAAACTCCCTGATGATTGACATTGCAAACGAGGATCAGAGAGTAAAAGCTGACAGCACTAGACTCCATGACATCAATCTATATTATACTGAATGGTCTGAGACATGTCGACATACCGCTGTTTAGATTCCGCTCTAGTTAGGTCGCAGGTTTCTAAGTGTACCATACTATCTACTTATCTACCCCCCACCCCCACCCACACCCACACCCACAAACAATATTAAATACATAATTGAAATTATTTACAAAAGAGAAGTCATTAAGAAAATGCAAAGAGTTGCTTAAACATAATAAATACACCTTAATATTAAACGTTTAGCAATCAATATTAACGTCGAAATTTAATAAAATGTAAAGAATAATTTTGAGCGGATTGCCTAGTTACAAAAAAGGACAAATATCGCCACACATTATATACAATTTTAGTTCAATATTAAGAAACTAGTGCATATTATACTCAAACTTTCTGTTTTGAATTCCGACTTTTCTCTATAGAAATTATGTTCCACTTTTATGTTTTACACACGTGACATCAATGATAATCGGCAGACATATTTCCTGGACGTGAACGACATCGACATCGACATTCTGACATGACATGTAAAGTTATCAATGTTCATTATTTTCCAACGACAGCGCTCGTTTATTGTACAGCAATTTACTACTGAGCAGCTCTCTTCTAAAAATGTACCCACGAAAAATAAGAAACCTCACTGATGGAATAACATTGACGATTTATCAAATCTCATTGGAGCTTACCGGACGTAATATTTTCCTCTCGACTGCCTCTGCTTGCAAAGAATCAAATGTACCCACTCAACCGTACAGCAATTACGTGTGACAAGGAGGTAGCCGTAGCCTGGTGGAAACATGGGTGTGCCTCTGTCGCTGACAATGATGTAGTAGCAATGGAAACAGTATCTCAACGGCCTTACACTTTAACTGTTCAATTCATGACATTTTTTTTTGGGTGGTATTTTATTATTGTATTTTTTTTTTTATAGATATACACAACCATTGAAACACAGCTATAGTTAGATGTGGATGTTAAAAATGACTTAAATATGATATTTATTTTTAGAAGAAAAAAAAAAATATATATATTATACATTATACATTTTATATACACACTCAAGGTTACATTAATTTTTTGTTGTTGTTGCTTTACTTCAATGGGTGAATTTCTTCATGGATGAAGGGAGTGAAGCTTGGAAATAGTTGGATGTTTGTAATCTTCAGAATTCTTGGAGTACTGTTCACATTTTGCTAATGATACTATAATAGTTCATTAATATACCAGTAATTCCATCCGGTATTGCGTACTCATATCGGAACTGAATTGTGACTCCTTTTAAAGTCAATGGATAAATGTGTACTTGTTTGACCTTCTCAACCTCATCAGGAGTTGACCCACGTGAACCCAGGCTATATTCCACGTGGATTGTACTGTGAACACATTAATATACACTCCAAAAACTTAACTTACAATGAGCATACAACAGCAACCTTTTTTAGCAGCTACATATACACATATATATGAGAACATTCATGAATATTTCAAAGACTATTTAAACAAAAGTTTTTTTTAAAGTTTTTAAAACTGTCCGTAAATGTGTTATTTAAAGGTATAGTTACAGATATACATGTGTTTCGGAAAAAACATATTTATGACGATGGTTATGAAAAAAAATATGAATCCTTAATCAAATTATTCTTGATCAGCATCAGATGTGGTTCAGTGGGTAGAACCGACGTACTGTTTGCGTGGGGATTTCCCTTCAGACGTATATATATATCGCCTGAAGATCATCTATCTGGCATACCAGCAATTAAACCTCTGCTAAGCTGTCACAACAGGTGCACACTTTCGTGTACGTATATTTATATAACACAATTACATTCAGATGTACACCTGCCGTCATAGACCGTAGCAATGTTATCGTATCCAGATCGAGTGAATTGGGTGTGGTTGCTGTCGTTATATCTCATTGTGATATTTACACATTTCCTCTTAAAGCAAATTTGTTTCCTAAATATCTAAAAACACCCACAATCAGATCTGTTTGATGCGCCAATCTCAGCTCAAAGGGGCATTACCACTTCCTTTGTCGAATAATAAATGCATCACTTTCATCAAATGAATGCATTACTAAAGTTGCCTCAAATGCAAACAAACGTTCACATTAAAGTAATTTCTTATCAAGAATCTTCTGAAATGGTCTTCTCAATTTAATGAAGTCACTGTGACTTTTTTTAAGCCGTGTGAATACCTGGGGCTCTCATTCATACCCCTAGCTCTCACAAAAAGGAATTGTTCAGTTGAGGTCTAGCTTTCCGGCTGCCAGCCGAGGTACATTACAAACGCCGGGGCGAGTGCGACACCCTCAAGGCATGGCTTCAGCGCAGAGACTGAGGGAAAGCCATTTTACTCATTGCTATAGCGATCTAGAGAAACCACCGATATATATGATATTAGTTGACGTCTTTTATGTTGTATGAAAGTGTTTATCCTGACAAGAACTGATGACATAAGCGGAATTGCTGCCTTGGGCAACTTGGGGTCTTGTTCGTCGTCTTTGCATTATGATTGCTCACATGGTGGCTGTGTAATGGGTGATGACATTAATGAAATGAATCTTTAACCCACACCCATTGGAGTGTGAGCATGAACAGACAAAAATGGCAAAGTTGTTTTTTAAAGTTATAACGATGAACAAACGTTTTTGATCTGTACGTCTGTGAAGAAAACATTTCTGAACAATTTTACTACGAACCACTGTCATTCCCGCGTCAACTATTTATGCCATGGTGACATCCTGATGTGCATGACCTGTTTAACCTTCTGTATCCTATGCGCAACCGGAAATGCCATGAATTGGGCAGACGTTCTTTATGTTAATCCAACAAGAAGAACGACAAGATGAGCATTAAAATTCGCAGCTGTCCATCTCTTAGATTCTCTAACTTTGTGTTCGTGGACGACTAGTACTGAAGGGATGTATTTGCAAACATATTTGTAACTAGTCGCCATTGGCATTGCTCGTCTTGCTATCTTTCGAGGAATCCTTTCCATTCTTTGCCTTGATCTGTAATACTTCAACACCACGTCTTCAGAATGCGCCATCGTCCGTCGCCGTCTACTCAGACCAGTTATACCACACGTATACTGAACCAGGGTATTGTTTCTCGAAGCACTCTTATCCGCTAATAGGAGATCATAACACTCTCTTAGCAGTGTATTAGCTATCGGCAATGAGAGCCCTATGGTCTCTTAGTGGATAAGAGAGCTTCGAAAAAACGATACCCTGTACCGAATAGAAACATCATGGTTCATTGGAAATTTGAGTTGTTGTTCAGACAGAGAATTGCCCTCTTTGATATTGTATATATGATTTACGGACATTTACACGTCGACATTCATATAATGTATATCAATTAGTGAACATACAGCTGAACAGAACATGAGATTAGAAAAACCTTTTGAGTTAAGCATCATCACGGCAACAGCATATGAAACACAATAACTCGATGGAACAGCATTCAAATTCGTGGCGTTATGTTATTATAATATAAATTACCAGCGTGGTTTCCGGGGTGTACGGGATTTTTTAAGCTGACATTTCTCGCATGCCGCGAGACCGAATGCCTGTTTTGCACCAGATTCTTGGAAGTGAGCATACTTTCTCCCTCGTTGTATTTAAGGGGTTAAGACCCACAGTGCAGAAGTGCATCTAGTATGCTTTGATGTGCTCGTCTCGGCGTATATAAGTGTCAGTTTTATGTTGTAACCTGGTATTATTTTCCTGATGCATCAACGTCACGGGATGTTTTCCAGATTCCTTTCCTTCCTGACATTTAATGCACTAGCAAACAGTAAACGCATTTATCTATCATTGATGCACGTCGTGGCACCGTCAGCTTATCACAGGCATGTAATTAAATACAATGCAGATTTGAGTTACATATACGCGTCTTAAGGATAATTACGAACAGCCGGATTCCAGTGTCTGTTAGCCTTAATATTACAAACATTGACATATGTTGTACGTTCTGTATGCTTTTGCAGCTAAGAATATCACCACAGCCTGTCTATACGTTCAAACGAAGAGTACGATTGTGTCATGAGTTGTGTGGCCATACAAATTACGAGTTGACATTAATTGGAACTGGATTAAATATCACCAAAACATAGGATATGTTAAAAGTGCCATGTTGCCGATCTTTTGTTTCCCTTGTGATCGTCTTAAAACGTTGTCTTTCATCAATCATTTCGAGCAGAATTTCTGCCAGTAGTTTTAACCCTGACATTCGGTCAACGAGTTCAGCGGGAGTATTAGAATAAATATCTCGCAGCAGGTCTGAGCTGAAGATTACTTATTCGCAGTGTTATCGTTACGTTGCAAAACGTGCATGGGTTATGGTGGGTGTTGATTGGGAATATGACAGTAAATATCATTAGTTTATTAAGCTATTTCCGGCACGAACTGCGCATGTGTTGACCTTTGACGTCAACAGTTTTGACGGCGGTGATAGAGAGACAGAAGAGTAACATTGAGAAACAGCACGTACATTTCAGCAACTTTGCTAAATGTCTGTTCCGTCTTAAATACGAACACATCAATCTGTATTACTGACACGACTTTCCAAAAATGAAACCCCTCAAACCATTACGCTGCTCGTGGCGAACTAAAATACCACAATTCTGAAGCAAGGTGTGGAATCTGCACGTCTTGATATGATGAATAAGAACAATTCCACACAATGATCTTCAAGCCCGTTCAATACATTTGGTCATAGTATTCTGAAGTCAACATTGCTTTAACATCTGTTTCTATTAAAGCTCTAACCGCTACGACTAATCTGACACGACCACGGACATTGTAATGGCCGCACTCGCATTGACACAATCGTACTCTTCGTATACTACCAGGACGTTTGAACTTATATAGACAGGCTGTGCTGCTATCTTTTTACTGCGTATAGGTACAGTACTGCGTACATTTTGACATGAATAATATGCATTCTGTCTTATTCACTATAATTCAAATGCTAGGTAAATGTCAGTCGGAGTCACGTTGTTAGCTGCTTACAATGGCGGCCCATCCTACCTGCGTGAGTTCGGTTTGCTTACTAGGCCTGTGTTTCCCCTCCAGTTTAGCACTGGCGAAGGTCAAGGTCATCTTGAATACACGTCCTACACTGGATCTCAGCAGTTGATAAGATCTGCTCATTTATTACCCTGCAGTGCGCGGGCTTACGGTTCGTAATGACCTGATACCAATACAGCCTCCTAGTCAACCCTGGCTCAGATTTATGTCATACCGTGTAGACCTAGTTAAGCTGAATGCATACAAATAAGCGGCAGAGTATTGTGAAATGAATGAACCTATGGTGTGCATATTGTTAAATGATTGCATTTCGATTTTTTTGGGGGGCCGTGTTATGGAGAGGATATTAAATGCGGAATCAATGATAGGCTACATAATGCAGCAAGCGTCTGGATAATTAATTTTCTGTCAAGATATACGAAGGCACTGAAGTTTTGTCAATCCCATGCTCACCAGAATTCAGTACAGTCTGTTTTCTATGAGGAATTATGTAGCTCCACGTCTGTGACAATATTAACCTTCTTCCTGCTGAATTGTTCCATTGTGCATGTGTTTGGGGCATATACATATAGGGGCCTACATATATGGGCACCCTGGCTTATCCCACTGGCCAACTCCCCAGCATTTCCAGCAATTTCACGATAACCCATTAATACCGCCAGCGTATGTAACACATGTCGTTGTTGCAATCTTCGCCGTTTCTGCTGTTATTATTCTGCAGCAATGACGTTACACTGACTCATAAGCTGTGCTATAGAAACGTGTAATCGAGGCGTAATGCCTTTAAGACGTTATCTGCGCTCTAGGCGCGTCGCAGGCACCTCCCCTGCCCCGCTCCTGTGAATGGTCGCCACTGCACACCCCATTCTGTCTGCACGCCATTCATCAGGAGAGGCAGGGGCAAAGATAACCACCCTATAGCGCTGTCAGTCTTTACAACCACGTTTGTGTCTTTCTAGGTCACCAGACCCATATTCCACTCCATCATTAGCATTGCTAAGTGTAGCATCTTTTAATTAGGGGAGGCAACTCGCTGGTGGAATTTGCTACCCGTAAATCGCGCTCTACCAATTCCACTACTACTACTACTACTACTACTACTACTACTACTACTACTACTACTACTACTACTATTACTACTACTACTACT
>JAUTBR010104321.1:0-10940 GCA_032361205.1 Pseudorimula midatlantica
TAGCGTAATTGAGTTAACTCAATTGAGCTCAGGAGGTAAAACATTGAACTCTATTAACATCTAATTAGTACTAAAATTACAACATCACGCGTTTAATCACACAAACCTGGAACAAAGACAGGCCGACGGTCGCTATTCTGGGAAAAGCGGCTCCTTTAAATATCAAATGTTTCCAGTACCATTATGTAGACATATGCCAGCTGTCATCTCTATTTTCCCTGTAACACATTGATAACGTGTCCCAATAGATCAGCAGTCGCCTGTCCATACACCATTTGTCAATAATTGAAGCATCGGACAAATGGTCGATATGAAATAAACAAGCCATTGACGCCACTGCAAGCTTCAGAGACCGGGGGGTTCATTGTGGATAAATAAAATGGCTGCGTACGTATATTGTTTTGAATAATGCATATAACTAAATGGTCTGTTTAAGCAGCGTGTGTACCGGAAGTCGTGATGAGGCTAAATATATAGGTCCCTTGGGTGCCATGTCACACTGCCCATGAATATATTGCAATATGGCGAAAGGTGGTGTAGGCTGCTGTTGGCTGACATGGACAATTATATTGTCAACAACATTTTATCTGATTAAAAATAACGTTAACTCTATCCATGCAGAAGGCAACCGGAAATGCCCTAAAGAACAGTGCATGTGTCTAATCCAGCAGATCTGGTCCGCGGTTCAACGAATACAATCCCAAGCCAGTTGAACTATAAACGAACTTAAAGTTGAAACCACTTACATTTGATGTGTGTAACTAACATGTTATATGCCTGATACTGACGTCCAGCTGTTTACCAATACTATTTTCATATTTTATTGGGTTCGAAAGAGTAGCTCTAATTAAAATATATAGGCTATCTAACTTATCTGATAGAACTGTCTACATATCTTCGTTTCAAATAAACCCACAGGAAGTTCATGATCAGAACAGTATCGAGAAATGGCCATACTCTCGTAAGTATAGCCTACTATACTATATAGGAGATAATGCGGTGGGAATAGATTTCCGATTACTTCCGAATAATTTTGGGGACTAACTTCACTATGAACTCTACAGTATGCTTTCCCTCTTAAAAAGTGTTGATGTATCCGATGGCTCTTAAGCATTTCCCCATGTTGTGGGGGCAGTGAACATATTCTTGGCGGTATAAACGATTATCCGTAGGCTATACCAAGCGAATGAACATGATGTGGTAAAATACGACCATACCGGTATTTAGTTCTTTAATTCATAGGCATCTTTGTACCATTGTCTTAAATTCTAAATTGTCTTTCTATTGGAAACAACCACGCATAACATATCCAGCAGTGATGGTTATAGATGCACAACAAGAAGTGACTTCGATAAAATCCGCAAACATACTTGTGATCAATGCCGTCCAAACATAAATATTATTAATAAATTACATGACAAAATTCAAAATTTTAAGCACATTTCTGTAGTCCAGGGCAACGGTTGGAGATTTAATAATGATACACATTGCATGGAAATAACGTACACAACATCAAGATATAATGGACACCAACAAGATTATAGACTATCGACGCTATTAACAGCCATATTTAATAGTGTGGACAGTGATAATGTTCACCAACAAGTTAAGATATTATTACATTTACGAACGCTTCATTGATCTGCCAATAACATTCTGAATGTAATAACATGATATTGATTAAAGCATCGTACATAAATGAAATTCTTAAAATAAACAGTAACATTGCAAATTGAACAAGCAGAATCTCGTACCTACATGTAGATATAGATATTACGTAAGTCTGAGTGAGTATGTGCTACGACCGTACATAAAATCACTACTTGACTACTAAATAGATCCTCCCTCTCTCTCTCTTTCCCTCTCTCTCTCTCTCCCCCCCTCTCTCTCTCTCTTTCTCTGTGTCTCAGATAGACAGACAGAGACATACACTAATATCACTAGATAAAATTACTACATAAGTATGTGAATATTCATATGATCTCACAGTATTACAAATACACGTACTCATTATATCTAGGATAGGTACGTAATCATTAATAGATATATTAATTCCTGTACCTCTTTCTGGCCATTTTCTCTCACTCCTCCATCCTTTCTTTCTCTCTTACCATCCCTTTCCTCTAATCTCCAACTCCATCACTAATGTCCACACACACACACACACACACACACACACACACACACACACACACACACACACACACACACACACACACACACACACATACACACACATACCTATGGCCATCACACATGTAAGTTCATCCAACTAATCATCATTCTCGACCATCATTGATTACACAGACGGGCCGCACGCGACCCGTCACAATTATCTCCACCTCATCTCCACCCCCATACCACACAGCACAGCACGGGGGACACCAAGTTATTTCCACATGATCCGAGTAACGTGGGGGCCGCAACCCCAAATAAGCGCGAGAGTCATGTTTTATTGCGCTTCGTGGGAACTCGGGAGGGTGGATAACGGGACCAAATATTTGGATTACGAAACTATTTTTATGTGCGGAAGTCGTAAGAGGCACAGTGGTTGGCCGACACCGGTATCTGAGTATTATTACTCCGCACTATTGTCTTTTGGTCCATGGAATATATTTATTCTCATTGACGTTATATTATCAAGAGAAGCAAAATTATATTACACTATTGTGCTTATCTCATGTATCGCATGATGACGTTACAGACCGAATATTAGAAAGGAAATTGAACTGGTTGAATATCACCAAGAAGGAAATGTTTGCTCAACTTTGATATAACTTAATTTGCTTAGCTTTTAAATATTCCTTACTGTATTAGCCTGATCGAGTAATACATTAAATTGTAACATTTAAACGTACATTCTTGCAGAGATTAAAGACCTATGCCATATAAATGCATAGTAACTACCATGTTGTTACATAATTTGATTTACAACTATACCTTTAACCGATACGTATATTTCTTTGTAGATTGGCCTATACAGGATTTATAAATACGTGTAACTATTAGCATAGGCCATCGATTAATACACGTGAACTACCGTTGCGCACGACAAATGAAGATTACACCGGTACTTCCAATGTGTTTTTTAGTAGGCTACTAGTATCTTTATAAATCAGCGTAGTTGTGTTCTATAATAATCTTGGCAATCTGCATAGATCATGTTAATCGTTTTAAAGGCATAATATCATAGTTGATAGATCTGTATAATCGGAAAAACGAATTGATATAAAACCGAATCTAAGAGTCGCAGAAGGGCTGCAGTGAAGATTAGTCAAACACACAGCAGTGGAAAACCTTTTGGAAGTACAAACATGATTTAATGTATGTCAAGTGAATGTACTTTGCAGTTATAGCTAAGAACTAGTCCAAAATAACCATAAATATCTGTGATATTATGCCTTTTAAATTATTTTAATAACTATTATCATATGATATTTTAATAAAATAGCTATTGTTTTTAATAGAACATATTAATTAAACTGTATTACGGTAAATACAAATAATGAATAATCAATACGAATAAATACACACGTTTAGGTACAACTACTACCTGTAGTATGACAGTGGCCCTTTAAAAGACAGGTGCTTGCGCAGTACGAATAACACCCATCTGTTCTGTTTCTTAAAGAACTAATACAACTGTTAACGTCATTCAGCCTATGCTAAATGTTAAGAACCAGTCTATATTTCCCCATACCTCCCACACACAGAGATAAAACTCGGGTAATATTTTGACCCTGATACCTCGAGCCTTATGTCGAGATAAAATATGTTAGTACCCAGAAGCATGTTATTGTTAGAACCTGCGGCTCCAAGGTTCGGGAATATAGGGCACTCCTGACACGATCATTGACGTGTTATGGAAGCACATGCATATCATATCACTGACCTACACCTTACATTGCTGATATCACTTGGACGTGTTGGTATGGATGAGGTTTCGTGATGACATTCCGAGGAACGTATGTTTTTCAGCTGGAATAGATAATATAGGCGATAATGATATTTTTTTGTATATTGGAAAAACATATACTATCATGATGATAATGTGTATTAGAAGGATTGGATTGGATTGAAAACGTATCACTGTAACTGTAACAAAATAGAACTTCTGGTCCACCCTCGCACCCAATTTCCGTTCACTTCCGCTCCCGCTTCATGTCTGACATGTTTTATCAATTTCTTTATAATTTCACTAAATGCATGGTTCAAACTGTATTCTACGGCATTAAACCATAATTTAACTTACTAGAATCAGACCTCATCTTATTTCTCTTTTGAAATCTCTGTGAGTATGTAATATTTTATAGGAGCGTCAATTTCGGATCACATTTTAATGAACGGTATTTGACAAATTCTGTTGTTTTAAAAAAAAGTTAAACGATAACATTATCACTTTGATTATGACATTAATCTTGTAAGTATCATTCTTACGTTAATAATAAGCATATAGTATTGTACTATTGCATCTTTCTGAAAATCGTATTTATCAGACCCCGAGATTACGAAACTTCTTTGAATATGATTTCATGCTCAATAAGTTTTGTTCATAAATCCCCGTATTAAATTAAAGCTTGAGTATGAGAAATCGTACTCAAAAAGTTTCGTAATCTCGTGACCTCGTTCTAATGATGACCACACAAATGAAAACACCGCATAGTTCTAATTACTGACGAGGGTGAATATAGGTAATCGTAAAATCTTGCACGTGTCTGAATGCAGTCGTCTGAACGCATGTCATTTTAAACGAATAGTTTTATATACATTTAAATCCCGATAGTTTTATATATACATATAAACCCCGCTGAATTTAATTCGTTTGAGTAATGTACATTTCGATGACCTAGACCTAGATTAATTGGCGGAGAGGGCTGATATGTAGACATGTAACATTGCGATCAATCTTAGGTATTGCTTGTGACTAAAGCGCCAGAACGTATCACGAGCGTGTTTCTTTCCCCGATAAGAGCAGCTCTGCCCATACGCTAGACCCCCCATGATTGAGGAAATAAACACGGAATGTTTCCACCGTTTTATCTGAGAAAATATCCTTATCGACAATAATTTTCACCCTGATAAAACGACTCTACTCGATGTTCTACTCCAATGGTATTGTTATCATACGTGAAGATCATGCTTCTAAAAGGAGCCTGATATACACCATTACATATCGAAACCGAGGGGATTACTTAAAGATATTGGAGTTAAGTGGTTTGAAAGTTTTCGTAAGATTTCCAACTCACGATAATCAATGGAGATAAGTTCTGACAATTAGTACACTCACTCCATTGGATGGGATTCGTTGATTTCCGGTTCAGGGAGCCTCGTTTTCGCGAGTTCCTCAGTTCTTCTGGTAGTTGTTATCTACGTGGTTCTATTAGCCGCGTGCGAGTGATAGTGACAGCTGATTTTGTTGTCAGTAACTGCAGCGTTTAAGACGTAGAGTAAAATAACAAATAATCCGAGTTGAACTAAATGTAATGTATGTACGACCCGCGGAGACAAAGACATAGGATGAATGATGGGTAACGTTCAGCCCTGTCTCAATGATTCAATGCACCGCCTCGCGTAACCCCCGACGGGTGCAGCTGACGTGTGAGAAGAAACCTCCGCGCAACATTAATCTCTTTTATAAATGGCTGCGTACGTGTGTTTCATCACTTATTCAATAAGATACAGTCTCACACTGTAAGACGATGACGTTTATTGTGTCATTATGATAAAACATGAATTGAGATTTAGAAATAAAATTTGAATTGAGATTTAGGATAAAATTTGACTTGAGATTTAGGATAACATTGAATTGAGATTTAGGATAAAACTTGAATTGCGATTTAGGATAAAAGTTTAATTGAAATTTAAGATCAAACTTGAATTACGTTTTACGATAATATTTCAATTAAATTATCACAAGACACTTTATGATATTGGAGTTGGTCCATTGTTCTCCCGATACTTTATGATATTGAAGTTGGATAACTATAGTTACGCCCAACACGTACTTGTATCTTAATGTCAAACGCTAGATACATTTCATTCCTCTTTTTTCTCTGGTAAGAACATGATCATTCTGTTATATCTAATTGCAATTAAAAATAAACAAGAACATTGTTTATAAAATTAATCAACTCGAAATATAGTTGCACTTGTATTATTGTTATCGTGTAACTTAGATGCTCGTCTTTTGTTCGTATCCTGGGAAGGTTTATGTGAGAAACACATTACCTTTGCCTTTAGCTCAAGATTTGAAACATGACTTAATGGAACAATTACTTAACATTATTAATTACGTAATGTCGGAAGATACGGCATGACGTTTACGTGGTACTTGCACGATTTGGGGCTAACTTGAGTAATTTTACTAGCTATGTAAGCAGATGTTTGTATTTTCTGTATATGTATGTTGACTGTAATGTCGGCGTGACGGCTATTAGAGCATTGGTTCGAGTTCGAATGGTTTATAAAGTGCAGGATACCGCTCCTTCTCCGCTCAGAACACTAGCTTGTACCGGTATATCTACAATTAAGTCATTTTTAATAACCAGCTACAAGTGTAAGTCCATTGCACGAAATAGTGTTATCGCTACAATACTCGAGAATGTTTAGCTAAAATGATTGTGGAGTGATAGTGTTTCATGCAAACAGACTTGCATTTATAGCGGGTACCCCAAAATGACTTACAACCAATGCATATTTTAAGCACTGGGCCCCAGACTAGTTTCGTATTCTGGTAGGAATTAAGATGTGGATGTTACATATACACTATATCCGTATACATAATGATGATAGTTGTAGTTGTTATCCGTGATTTATCTGTACTGTGCCACATAATGCAAAGCTGTTCTCCCGATACCATACAAAGACATCGATGAAATACTGCAGAAAAACAGCGTAAGAACCCACACGCACCGTTTCTTTCTAATTACTATTATTAGTAAGCTTCTGAATATGGATCTATGACAGATTGCGCATTCAAAGCCAAAGTAACACTTGCAGTGTGTTATTCTATTCAAATTGGTAGCAATATTACTCGCAGTTATGCTTATATATGCCTACTAGTATCCTTCCTCGAAACATCGGCCATTACGACTACACTTTACCTCCGTCAAATAGGTTAGGTGTAGGCCTAGTCATAATGGCCGCAGTTTCGAGGATGCCTATAGCAACTTGAATAATGTATATCAACATAATATACCAGGTACAATTAACTCTGCTAATCGTAGTTATTGATTTCATTCATACCTTAGATATACAATATTGCCCAAAACCAAAACAAATAGTATATACTTCTATCTTTTGAGAACACGACACATGTTTACGTCAGTTTCCTGACACGCTAATATCGTATCTTTCTGTGTACAAGACCAATGCTATATATTTACTATATAATTACTCATGCCTTAAATACAAAAAGTACAGCCACTGTAAATCAACAGACTCTAAACACAGACCAATATATCTAGTCACGCACAAACCAGTTCAAGACTTAGAAACGGTGAGCGCCAAAGAAGTACCTTCAAGAACGATTCGTGTTTACGCATATTTTGCCTTCTCAAATGGTCCATTGTCATTACTATAGGGATTTATAGTGTCTGCATGCTGCTGGAGGAAGGTTCCTGGCAATGGCAGCTACTGGCACACAGCCTCAGTTCTCCTCCTCAGACAGGAATCGGAAACCAACAGGGCAATAAAAGCCAACTGTTTTACCGAGTTGCGGTAACAAATGTCAGAAAAAGTGTTTCATGGCTTCACTTCAGTTGGATTATAAACTCTGTTTGTATTTTCTCAAGTTCTAGACTAAGGCACTCTGAGAAGAGTTTAATGTATGTATACTGCTTTGACAAGTCCTGGCCAAGATCTCTCAAGAAAAAAAGAAATCGGAATTTATCATGAGCTGAGTATAAAACTCCATTTATAAAACTGTAATGAAATAGTACGGCGGGTTTTCCCCACTGACATGCAGTTTCAGTTAACTATTGGAACGAGTTTTCTTTTAGAAAAATGCAAATTAGTAAGTCAAGTAATTATAAAGACTAAGACGTAACTTACGTAAGACATTTTAGTGACTTAACTTCCGAGAAATCGGGCACTGGTGGGTGTTGGCTTCCTATGGCTAGATGCTCATAGTGTTGTTGACAATGCGGTTGTCTCGTTGATAGTAGTCTGTGTTACGGACTGGTTATTCTCTTTCGAATATTCCTATTCAGTGTTAAACACGTGTATATGCAAGTCTAGATTTCTAAGGAATAATGCAAAGAATTTCAGAGTATCATTTCATAAGTGGGTGTTATGTATACAGTTACATCGGTGGCATAATAGTCCTTTGAAAAATAAGTTTTGCACATGGTATTCCATTGTCTCTGCCCCGGTGTATTTGTGTTTTGTGCATTGGTATTCTGTTCCAAATGAAATAGGTTACATACAGTTTGCTATGAATGAAATGATACGAACAATTATTGAAGCCTAAATATATCACTTGTATTTATTGCTTAGTTCTAACGACCACCGATATTATGTAGTGTACACAAGGAAAATACATAAACACAAAGTTAATTAATATGTAGTTGCATGGGAACAATATCGCAAAGGTCATGTATAACTTCGGTTACTATGACTGTTCTTCTCGTTTCAGAATATGGAACGATGACCGTCTACCAACAGCGAGCATTCTGTAGTGAATTTTAAGAACGTGTTTTATTCAACCAGTGATACATTTCTCGACATATTTTTTCTTTAATTACACTGCATGTTAACAACATCATCACGAGTTCATCACAGGTTTTACCACGATAATAAAACTAGACCTGGAAGCAATTACTTTACTCCAACATTACAAGAATGACAGTAGCGTAGGCTATGGCTGCATATGGACATTGCATTCCAAGTAAAGACCATCTGAACCCTTCTGAAGCTATTTCTCAATGTTATGTTTTACATCAACGTTTAGCTGTGATAGATCTACAACGTATCTCATGGTGCCGACTTACTATCTTCAATTTGTTGAAATTAATTCCTACACTTGTTCATACTCTCACATTCCATGTATAGCCAACGTAGGATACAATGCAATAATTCTTGTCTATGGATGCTTATTAAATATCAATTGAAAAAACATCGAAATGACATTGTATTAACGAAATAAATATTTTACTTCCTATTTACTATCACTTGTTAAAACAGCAACAATACATAAACTTATATAATTGTGTGAGATTATGTATATTTGCTTGTATTGAACAATAATGTATTTGCAAAATATATGTAAACTTACTATTTCAAGGGATTGAAATGAAAACATAAAGGTTTAGTAACGGTCATTCGTTAAAAGTCACACACACACACACACACACACACACACACACACACACACACACACACACACACACACACACACACACACACACACATACACACACACACACGCACGCACATACACACACATACACACACGCACACACTATATATATATATATATATATACTAGTATATATATTCCTTCCCCTTTTAATTCCTTCCCCTTTTAATTTCTTCAGGAAATCGTTTTAGTTGAATTTTACTCAGTCGCGGAGACAGCGGTATATAGTATCTTGGCGCCCAAGTTTTAAAGTTTTAAAGTAAAAGCTTTCCGGGAAATTTTGGTAGTTCTTTGGACATTACTGTAATAATCTTATCCACATTATTAATTGGTGGGGTTTTCCCGCTTTTATACACTTGTTACCGTGTATGCTCTTGGTTGGATGGTAGGGATGTGTGTAGGGCATACATGCCAGACAGTGGGCATTGAACTATTGAAGAACTGTAACGGCTTCGTACAACGGGTTCTTATCTTGAACTCTGTGACGCACCTCTATTCTTAGCAGAAGCTTTAGAATAACTGGAGGTTTGTAAGTTACGATCCATGTCCTTCAAGCGATCCGCGCACGTGTCTAAACAGTGGAACACGTCCAAACAATTGGATAATTGGATTGTAGATTCTCCTCAACAAAGACAAACACCGTGGCAAAGAGGCATTGGTATCAGTCTTCTATCTGGCACACGCCACCCCAACACTTAGTTCCGTCGTAACGGTCTCATAAAAGCCTATTGTGAAAGGAGACCTATATCTCGGGACTGATACAAGAGTGGTCTATGGACGCCCGCTGCATCGCGAACTGTCGTCTTCCTTCGTCCTTGGAATGATAATTTCATATTCCTGTCCGTCTGATGTTTGAGAGAAGGTCGCGCGGGAACAACAGGCCAACTGGGATCCGTGTTATATATGAACTGGGATCTGTGTTATAAATGAAGAAAGCTTACTTTGCGCATCGTGTCTGTCTGTCGGAAGCAGATGGCTATGTCGTCTGTACTTTGTGGGGAAGTGAACATACTGTCAGTTTGTTTTAGCTTCTGTATGTGATGATCAGCGTGGCTGACAGCGGTGGCGGTGGTACCACATTATTGGTGTGTTTGTAGCCTTCTGTGTTTGTCTAACGTCTAGAGCTGTCATCGGAGGCAGTATTAAAGCTGAAATTCATTGTTGCTATGAACTGTCACAGGTATATTGATTCTTACAAATTACTGCTGAAGACAAACACCTGGGGGAAGGGAGAGAGGGAGGAAGAGAGAGATGGGGAGAGATGGAGAGAGGAGGGAAACGGGAAACTCTTCCTACTATAGTGAGGAAGAGTAAGATAAACATAGAAATTTAGTTAAATAAAATCCTCCTTCTTAAAAATTAACCAATTTGATGTTATTTTGTAAGACTTTTATTATTTTCATTTTCATTTTGTTATTGTGCACGACATTTGAGAATGACTCGAAAGCGGGATAGCTAGGAGAGAGAGGGACAGGGTGGAAGATACACAGCGAGAAAGAAAGAAATAGTGAAGAGAGAGAGAGAGAGAGAGAGAGAGAGAGAGAGAGAGAGAGAGAGAGAGAGAGAGAGAGAGAGAGAGAGA
>JAUTBR010104432.1:0-19885 GCA_032361205.1 Pseudorimula midatlantica
CCAAGCTGCAAATTCCAACCAAGAGAAAAATCTATTATTACGAAGTTCAATTGAATCTGGAATATTGACAAGCCTTGTTCAATACATCTGCAACAAAAAAATCAATCGTTCAGTATTCATATGTTTATGGTGATAAGACCGCTACCAACGTCGAACAGTAACCTAAAGTTGATTTGATGCACCGTCTGCCAAGACATTTCCGATTATTTTTCTACACTTTTACCAAGTCTTAAAAAAAAGGTTTCTAAATGTAAGACTAGTAGTTTACTTTTTCCAAGGATCATTCATTGCCAGACATAGTAGCGTGACTTCTTACAAACGTGTGGCTACCTCCAAGCTGCAAATTCCAACCAAGAGAAAAATCTATTATTACGAAGTTCAATTGAATCTGGAATATTGACAAGCCTTGACAAAAGTGACTCGGTGGTTCTCGTAAAACGCGCTGTGGATGACGTGTAGCCTCGTTGAAAATATTACTGTCTGGTTGAAAGTCGTGCATGTCAATTTGTTAAATCCCCGTAGAACAAGTTGGTGACAAATTTGATATTTATTTTGTTTAATAACTTTTGAATATTATGTAAAGAAATCGCGTGTTCTAGGAGAAATTAACTGTTTTTCTTAATCTCTCTAACACAAGATTATAGTCTCTAACACAAAATTTGTATTACTGGATAATCAATAATAATAATAATAATAATAATAATAATCCACGATTGTTAAATCATTAAAAATCAAATTAGTAAAAGATATTTTTAGGTATTTTGACTACAAGATTGCGTGTGCTGTGGTAAGTTAATTATTTTAATACTTAATCAAGATCTCTGATACTGATCAATAACATTAAACCTTTTTATTAAACAGCAAAAAAATATAGTTTATGATTAATAAGGATTTAGAGCTCCAATGAAACTGAATGTGATATGTGTTTGTGCGCCGACACGCCAATTGGAATTAGCATTTCCGGTTTCCCCGGAAACAGAACGCCATTGCATATTCTCAGATGGTACTGTGATATACATATTTGTATCGTCCATAAGATTCCAGTCTCGATAAATAGGCAGATTTGCCTGCACATAAGATGTTAATGCTGTTTTATCGACGTTAAACAATACCTCCCCGTTATTATTGCCTCGTCATACGACGACCTTTGAATAATCATACGACACCTGCAAAATCAAAAATTCAATATGGCGGACAACCTTTCTTGTTAATGGCTGCGTCATATAGAAGATCAATGTTGTTTATGGAGTCCTGCCGTCATATGTTGCATAAGTGCTAGCTCCAAACACCGTTCTCAGCTTTGGTACCATGCTCATCAGTAATGGATGCCATTAGTTTTACAATTTGCTTTTAGAATTCATTTCCTGACCAGAGTAATCGGTCAATACTATCATTTCTGCATTTTTGGCGGTATCAAGTTTCGATTGTATCTAACCATTGATTTCCATTGTAATAGTAATCTAAAGCAGCGCCGTTATTATCAACAGAATGATGTTTCGTTACACATAAACAATCAGAAGGCTGCTGGATCAATTTTAATGAAATATGGAGAGTTGTCTGTAACCGTCGTATTGGCCAGAACACAGATTATTCGTAACATTAGTAACCGTTAAATCTAAGATTGTATCTAGGTTGATGTAGAATGTCGCTTTTGTTTGCTTGGTTCGGGTTCGATTCACCGAAAATAAATTGTTATTTCAAGTTTGCAATTTGGATTTTAGGCTTCACAAATCGTCATAATGTATTGACATTTTGATTGGACTACGTCAGTAATAATACCGGTAAGCTAATTTTGCGATTGAACATTCATGATATTTCGACCCCATACAGTACACTAACAATAAGATTCTACAGTATATACTAGTATCTCTCTCTCGCTCTCGCTCTCTCTCAATCTCAATCTCAATCTCAATCTTGCTTGACTGTGTGGACTTTGCAGCTCAGCGTGCTGGGTTTTACTCCTCGCCAAACCTCAAACATCTATTCACCCAGGTTCCTGGGCATCTCATATTATCATTTTTAAAAGAAATTGGTTTATATCACAAATTTTAATATTGTATTCATAATATGGATTCAAATTCATCATTCTATGAACATCCTTTTTAACCATTCATATAGCTGTTTACACATCAAGTGCAATATATTGACTATCTTATCTACAACATTATTCACTTTTAAACTTCTTTGATTTTAACACATATATAGTAAAATAATTAATTGCTTTATCGTCGCAAATGGGTGAAATATTCCCGCAGCGACGTTAAACTCCATATTTACTAACTCACTCTCTCTCTCTCTCTCTCTCTCTCTCTCTCTCTCTCTATCTCTATCTCTCTCTCTCTCTCATTGTATTAAACATAGTGTGGAGTGCTAACTATCTGCTTGTAATAACACCTCGGGAAGAGATCACAGCTTTCCATGGTAGAATTCACTTCATTAGTAAAACCAGATTTATTCCCAATATCGGTGATAGTTCCCATCAGGGCCAAGGCTTAAATGACAGTTAGAATTATTACATATAATCATTCATTACTTGGTGGAGTTAGGACGGTCACCAAAATGAGTATGCAGTAAAGAATGTAACATTGGAAGTGAAATATATGTTGAGATGTTTGGGAACTTTCTACTGCTTTTAAAATAATTCAGTCTAAGTTTAACATACACGTCTTACATTGAACGCATTACTTGTAACTTGAATAGTGATTATGGTGGTGATGTTGTTTATGATGATGATATGATGATGATATGATGATGATGATGATGATGATGATGATGATGATGATGATGATGATGATGATGACGACGACGACGATAATGATGATAATGATGATGATGATGATAATGATGGAAATGATGATGATGATAATTAAATACTATTATTATCATTAGTAGTAGTAGTAGTAGTAGTAGTAGTAGTAGTAGTAGTAGTAGTAGTAGTATCAGCAGCAGTATCATCAGCATCATTATGACCTGTTATAGAATGTTCTAAAACTTCTCTGAACCTCCGGAGTATTCGTCATTTTCTAATGCTCATATAATATTTATTATTTTCATTACAAATAATCATAGTCTCAAAAACACAACCTGTCATTCATACCGTGGCGAAGCGAGAATTCCAATCCAGTGTCGGTGTACATTTTGTACTACTCCTATCCAACCGACGGGCGGCAATGTTCTGTCAAAGCAGCAACCTTGAGACAAGGCCATGAACGAGTACATCACGTGACCAAAAGGCAGTAAATGAATAAATTATGGTATATTGACCACAGCAAAGGGGGTAAATCCCTATCGAGTGACACTAGACAACCACGAGCAAATCTCATTTCTCATTGAATTCGTTTTCCCCCAGAGATTGGGGCCAACGTACGCGGAAGGATACATTTTTTTATTTGGAGGGCGGATGGTTTTACCAGTAAGAAGGTCAGAAATGAAGGCGATACTAAATACTAAGTAAGGCGATCAAAAGATACGGAATTGTTGTATTCTTAGACAGTCAGATGAATATAGTGTGTCAGATGAACTAAGAACTTTACAGGATATAGCCACAGTACAACTTGACATTGTTTCTTTGGGATACTTCCGGTCAGTTCTGGCAAATGTTGGAAACAGATTTCATGCTTCTGGAAAAGAATTATTATAATAGGGAAGAGTGTTAATTAAAATGCAGTTGATCATGAGCAATCGCGAAATTGGTATTGTTTCTATTGGATACTATCGGTCAGTTCGGGCAAATCCTTTAACCGGCTTTCATGCTTCTGAAAACGAATCATCAAAATAGAGGAGAGCTAAAATACCGTCGAAAATCGTGAAATTGGCATTTTTTCTTTTGGATACTTCCCGTAAGGTCTGTCAAATTTTGGAACCGGCTTTCATGCTTCTGGAAACGAATAATGCAAGTGCGTCATGCAGTATATTGTATGAACGAGGCTCGACTTAGTAGGAAATGTACGTATACCGGAAATCCATAGCTCGCCATTGATAGACACCACTTTGATGTTTCTCAAGAGCAATCGTGAAATCATCCCGTTCCATCAACCGTATTTTATCTCTCTCTGCCTATTCTGATCATTCGTATATAGTATTAAATCGAGTGTTTGCACACAGTAATGCTTGTGTGTCATTATGCCGACAGTATATTGATACGGGTCTTCACACTTTTCATTCATCGAATTCAAATAGAATTCTCATGATGAGATCCCTTTGAAGTTTGATGAAGTATATTGCCCAAAACGGGGTATTCTTTAATAGTCTTACATTAGATCTATTGCAGTAGTTCAATAATTGTTAAATGACTGTCTATTGGAAAACAGTGTACTGACTTGGAATCATTAATATAAAGTTAATGAACTTTCATAAGTCTCTTCTTTCCAGATGGATATTCGCAGATTAACTTTCTCCTAGTAAAATTGTTTATGGATTTCCAATGCGAAGAAGTTAATCGGTACTTTTTTAATAGAATATGTTTAGGCGTGTGTAGTATTTAGTATATACCTATTGAATTATGTGTTTACCAGATGCAACGACGTCATGTAGGTCGATGAACCGCCCGGAGAGTATAATGATGTCTAGTGACGCAATAGCACGATAGGGCCCGTCATCGATAATTAACAATAGCTTCAAACCTATATGGTAGCCATTTTTTCAGTTAACGTTGAAAATATTACATTATATATGCATGTGATTCCCTTTTTTTAAAATATTTATATTTAGACCCGCTTTCAAGATATACATGTATGTACTTATTTCACGCCTTGTACAGGGTTATAGGTTAAGATAGGATGCTTGCACGACATACATTCCACTTTACAGCACTACATCCGGTACCGCCATTATAAACCGTGAAAACGAACACCCCACAATCTGGAAAGATGTCAAACTCCAATAAAACCGAATAAATATTTCCCCAGTGTTTCTTCTCACAATGCTAGACATGCGTGGCCTGGAATGTGATTAAATGACGAGACGATATAACGATATTTGTTTACCTCGACCCATCTTTAACCCAATATTGATACGACCCCCGGCTTCCTTTTGGGCAGGGCAGTGGCAAACCCGCTGCTCCATTGATTTCCAGAAGCCAACGGCTTTACTGTTATGCTCCCTTGTGACTTTCCAGGAACATATAGCGCTGCGATTCTCTCAATTGATTCCAGTACGCCTGCAAGAATGAGATTTTAGATCGCGAATTCCGCCGGAGAAATACTGCGGCTTTTTGACCGCATCTTTCCATATTATCTCCGGCCGTTTGTCAAGGGTTAGCACCATGTTGGAGGTTCAAAGAACGGCTTGTGCCGAAGCTTTGGCCCTCCAGGAAGCTATTTCGATTCCAAGACTTGTCTCTCCCTCTCGGAAGCCAAGAAACGTCGATGTTGAAGCGAGCGTAGTCCAATAGCCGGGAGGCTTATGAACGGTTATGAAAGATAGATATTTTTTTGCTGAGAAAGGTGTTCTTTGGATGAACGATGAACGATGGGGATCTGAAAGGGTTGTGGTATTTGAGTCTGGGTAGTGTATAGCAGTGTTACTTAGAGGTGCCAGAGACAATGTTATATAGATTTAGTTTAAACATATGTTATTCCAAATGTAAAAGGATTGGGTACACGTTATGTCAACTTAGGAAAAAGCCGCTGTAGGTACATGTATATGTATATGGTCTCTGAATTGAAGTGCATACCAGACACAACTGTAATCTTCTTTGCGTTTCTCCTAGTTAGCGATACCTCCATCATGGGTTATGCTGGAAATGTCCATTACCATTGTCGTTATGTTATTAGGTTATGGTTGATGCTTTAATGGAAACCAACACCTATGGATGTCTGATTTGATTGTAATTACGATTACTCCCAAACTGCCACTACTCGTATCTTTATTATATTAATATGAATTAATGTGATTGTTATCGTGAACATAATCATGTAAATGTAATTGCAAATCATTGCTCATATAGTTGTCAAATGGTGTTAGTTGGTAAACAATAAATTACTTTTTTTTATCGCGTTCGTCAGTTACTTTCAAACACTTTTGATGCATCATTTTAACACTAATAGTTAATTCAGAAACTAATATCTGGTGCGGTACTACTAACACTAATTTCATATTATGAGTTGTTGGTTCATTATAAACATTCACATTAATATTATGATAATTATTATTAGTGTTATTATTATTATTGTTGTTGTTGTTGTAGGGATGCTGCTGCTGATTATTATTATTATTAGGATGCTGATGATAATGATTTAATTATAATAATAATTATTATTATTATTATTATTATTATTATTATTATTTATACTATTATTATTCCAAAGCTGTAACAATACCTTTGACCTTTCACGGTATCTAAATCCTTAATCCAATTCGTGTATATATTGAACAACCACAGCGGGGCCCCTTCTCTCCAAGGCAGAATCGAAATACATACAATAACGGCTCAATATTTGTACCGCGGTGTCCATAACCGCCACTTCTAAGTGAAAAATGTGTTTTTAGTCCGACAAAGGATTCCATCAGTCATTATTCTTCGATCGAAATTTGGATTCGAAGCTTTCCTCCCTTCCCCTCCCTCACTCTCATCCCTCCACTCCCTCCCATTCCCCGCAAAACCATGTCCCATACTTTATTTTATTTCAAACAAATCAACAACTCGGCTCGTTAATTTCCGCTCGGATTGTGCAACGTCGACGCGCGATTACTGTCTCATTAACCCAATTATTCACCCGTAACTAGAGTAATCAAACCATTTTTAAGAGCGCCCTGCGATTATGTCATCGATTTCGATAACTTCGAAAGCTTAGAGAGCTTCCTAGGGCTAGAGTTGTATATTTAATGTGAGAAGGAATCCCCTTCAGCTGATTTCTAGAAATCATATTACGACCCCGGTTCTCACCCAGAGCCGAGTAGCATGCACATTGTTACAGAAAAGTCGAATACTAGTAGCTGGAAATTGTGTAAGGAAATCAATAAGTTTCCAAATATCACCAATAGTTTATGAAAGACCCTTTAAAAGCTTTTAAAGCTTTTAATAAGGTATTTCTTTCTTTTTAAAATATAGGAGTGAAGAATATACTTAGTGCAGTATATATCAATGTAGTTATGTGGTATTATGTATTAAGTGTGTGTGTGTGTGTCTTCTTCTTCTTCTCTATCTCTCTTCTATCTTTCTCTCAATCACTCTCTATATGTATACATCTCTCATCTCTCTCCAGACATTCTCGAACATTAAGCAGCGTCATGTTGTTGCTTTTGTTATTGTGTCTGTTCTTGTTTACTAATCGTAAAACCTACCAACTGAATTATTGAAGTCCAGGATTGGTTTACATGCAATCAACGAAAGCCTAATTCAACAGGTTGAAGAACACCAAAAATACTTTAGATATTCCGTTCAAAATGTCTACCGTTTGATTTCCAGTTGGATTATCTAAATAGGAAATGTTCGCTCGATGCTTCCAGTCAGGCGATTGGAAACAGTTTATCAACATCATGTACGGTTTTAATTTCCGCGCTTGCTGATGACAGCACAGACCTCATTTCCCTTCCAACACACAAAATGGCTGTTAGCCGGCTTCCGGTCGGGTATTGTCGCGTGATGCATTTTTCTCGGAAGACTTACAAAACTTGGAATACGCACGAACATCCGAATTGGGATTCCATATTTGATTGACGGAGAGTTTTTCGATGGTAGGATAATGTCAGAATTGTTTGTCAGTCATGAATTATTGACTCAATACGTCATTAGACTTCGTGTTTATATAGCCATAGACGCCTTACTATTTCCTGTTTGTTTTAATGGTATACAGATATTCCCATCTTCTGGCACGAACTGTCTAATATGATGTATAGTCATAGAAGCTTATCCTTGACATGTAATTAGTTCGTATGAATAATTAATTTTCCCCGTACATACAGATATGAACTCGGTAAGCCGCTTTAAGGATTATCTTGTACTGTTGTACTATGGTTCGGATTCATATATCTATAACTATAGACTTGGGTTACAACGTCATCACAATGTACTGAATGACAATGGTGAGGTTTCTTCGATCCAATGTTACAAAATATTATATATGTTATGTAATATGTGTTAGACATTTTGATACATAATTGTCTTCTTCTTCTTTGAATGCAATGTTTTAATTTTAACATACATGTATTTGTTTTCATTTAAATATAAACATATAATATTTTAAATTTTTTAAATGAGTACAGTAATCAATTTAGTGATAAAAGTCAACAACTATATTTCCATTATTTTTGTCTAATATTCGTAGCGGAATATTCGTCCGCCATTTCGCGTGTAGTTCATCTGGCCCTTTTACTCACTTCATAATATCCGGAGCACTAATATATGTGCATACTGGAATCGGCAAGACTGTAAACTTCAAAATTAGCCGTGTTCAATGTAATCAGGCAATTATAGTTACGGGAAGGGACATTGGACCGATGTTATTCTTGGCGAGAGAGTTCCCTATTATCTGAGGAATCCGTAGTCAGAATTTCATGTTCTGCTTCTTTCATATGTTATTAGATTACATCACTGATCACAGAAATTAGTTCTCAAATTATTCTTAATTCAAACATGATGGTTATAGCGGCATACAGGGAAAGCTTTAAAATTGATCATGTTTCAATTCCTATGGGCAGATATAGAAATTGTATATAAAAGTTATGAGGTGGAACAGAATATCATTACTGTTGTAAAAACAAAATTCCGGAGTTAAGTGTGGGGTGGAACAGAATATAATTACTGTACTGTTGTAGAAGAAATGTATTCATCATTTAAAGAAATGTATTTGGTATTCTGTCCTATTTTGCAGTCTGTCCGCTAAAAGTCCATGAACTTTGTTAATTGAATCGATTCCAACAGGTACGCTCGACAAATGCAGTTTGTCAGTTTGCGGCCATTCATTATTTTTAAGTTCCAAGTGTTCCTGTATTTTGTAATGTCCAATTCTTATGAAACAACCAAAATCCATGAACTCTCTTAATTGAATCGATTCCAACAGGTACGCTCTACAAATGCAGTTTGTCAGTTTGCGGTCATCCAGTATATTTACGAGTTCCTTTGCCGGTATCAAATGACCACAGCTGAATTGATATTGGCAATATCTAATTATTGTCTAGCGTTTCTATGGAGTTCGCCCTCCGCTGACCGCGAAAGGGGTTCTGGGAAATTTCAGACTATTTCCAAGTCTGACATCAGCTGCTTCCTTGGGACTCTTGATTTCAAATTTAATAGAAGATCGAATCCTTTTCCGTTAATCAAATCTGACGGCTTTCTCTGCAGAGCATCGTATTGCGTGATGGCAACAACATCCAAACGTCGAACTCATCTCCGAAATTGGAATATGGACAGAAGAATTGGCTTTTGTATATTTGGAATAGTTTCGGGTATCAATTTTGTTCGCTGAAATAATGGCATCTCGTGACTGATTAATCCGTTTCCAAATAAATGAGAAGAACAGTTCGTGTGGTATCGTGATTGCTTATCTCCCCTGGGTCGTATTTTGATGAACTGGAGAGCCCGTGTAATGAAAAACGTTAAGAAGGGTGTAATTTTCCTACATAAACTGTCTCTGCTCTTCAATTTGCCACGGTGGTTTGTCATTATGTTGTGGGCTTGTATGACATGCTGGTAATGCAACAATAATCATGTTTTTGTATTGTATCCCGTGTGTTATATGATATTCTAGATGCCATAGTAAAAGTTGTCTCACAAGCCAATTTCTGTTATACAGCTATTTCAACTTTTGGGAAACATTAAAAATAGTATTGTAATCAATATACAATATTTGGAAATGCAGTTTAAAGGTCTTCGTACAATAGGTCTTAAGAGTCAGCCTCTACTATTTCCACTTCTTCGTACGCTAGAAAAAAAGGTGAAATTCTTGGATTCTTATTTGTTTGGGGGTTACTGGTTTTTTTGCTTAAAGATAGATAATTCTGATGACAAAATAATACATTCAACGTAGTATTTTAATCAATATACTATTTGTAAATGCACTTTTAAGGTCTTCTTGTAAATATGCTTTGTAAACTTTTTCAGTAGTGACTAGACCTTGGTGATTTAGAAAATGACTGCGTATCTGACCATGTATTTAGAATTATCAACGCTAAAAGCATTTATAACTGGGCACTGCTTATCGTAAACTAGAAAATCCCACACACAGTGTCCTTATCTATCGAATGTACTTACAGTCCTGTAAGTTTATATCTTCCTCAATCTTATTTATTTATGTTTTTTTCTGTAATTGAAAACTAGTCCATTTTTCCAATCTTATGTTCTCTCTAAACGATCTTTCTGCTCGCTTATCGTTTTACGAATCGCTAATATACCCTCGGCAATGGCGAACAAGGGAATTAATAGGAGACGATTAGTACAAGTAATATCATCCTGCTCGCCCGGATGACCAGTCAGCATATCCCCCAGTGAATCTCTTAGTAAAATCCTATCAAAAGACCCCCATAATACCGGCGATGAATAATTAACGACGGTCTAATAGTAATCGTCTGTACAGGCGGCCCGACAATCTCCGCCAATTATCGCCAATAACCGAATATCGGTAACGGTGAGCCCTGTATACCATTAACGGGAAATCAGCACGATTACATAACTCTCGCAGGTAATGCGGGATAATACGTGTCTGCGTACGGCGATTACGGGGCTACTTATTGCGTTACGGGATGACTAGGATTAACAATTACGCCGATAATGTTCAGTTCATTGCACAAGTCGCAGTCCCTCCTAAACTATGGAGGCTCGTTATCCACGGACAACATAAAACACACAGAGATGTAGGGTTGAACCTTTATAACGAGAGCAAATCCATACTGGCAGCTTGTTTGACAGGGCACCATGCTGTGGTAACTTCAAACAAAACTAAGTGAAAACGGCGAATGATATCGGCATTACTGACTTGTTACTAAAGCCTAATAAAGCCCATAACGAGAATTCTTATTATTTTCAATTTACAAAATGTCGACATTGGACCTTCGTGACTTGTAGTGATGGACAGGTTGATTTATTTTTTACGTTTTCGATATAATTTTCAATCATTTTCCAGCGGTTGATAGGCACCTTATTTCATCTTCACATTACTGATTCTTAAAAATGTGTTTGTGATATTACTAACTGGTCAGCCAATAATACTATGACCATTTGTTGCCCATTAGCAATGCGATTGGCATTATGATCAGTTCTTCCCTTAAGACTATCGCAGAACAATGTTTTCAGTCTCAAAGGAATACTAGTATAATATTTTTAAATAACCAGAAAATAATAGTGCATTGACAGTTTGACACACTGATTGCCAGAAGAACACTCAGCATAACTTAACAAACTATGTTACGAGTTCAGATGTACTAATTGCACGTACTTACCTACTTAAAAGCGATATTCAATTAAGCACTTATCTAATAACGTGTATGATAGCAGGTGTGACATTAAGCGAGAGCAATGGCATATTGAGACTGTCTATAATCATTAATGTTTATAATGTAAGCATATGTAGGAGGGTGCGGATGCGACACATCATAGATGTATGACATTTCGTATATGTAAATCATAACTACTGTCAGTAATTGTACTAAACACATGTAGTTGCTTTGATTATTGCTAACGGACATTGAGGAAATATATATGTGAAAATAGCATATCTACTGTGTTAGATATATGGTGCATATTGTTTCCTAATAAATTTGCCGTGAAGAAACATATTACTCTTTTATTTATCCTAAAATCGATGTTATTGGTAAGTTTATGATGACCATCGACATATATCCTAACCTTTTATCCCTTACTTCACCTTTAGCCACCACCACCACCTCTACCCTACCCCCCCCCCCCTCTCTCTCTCTCTCTCTCTCCCTCCTCTCTCCCTCCCTCCCCCTCCCCCCCTCTCTCCCCCTCTCTCCTCCTCCCTCTCTCCTCTCTCCACTCTCTCTCTATCCCTCTCCCTCTCCCCTTTTTCTCTCCCTCTCTCTCCTCTCTTCTCTCTCCTCTCTCTCTCTCTCCCTCTCCTATCTCTCTCCCCTCTCCCTCTCCTCCCTCTTTCGCTCTCTCCATTCTCTCTCTCCCTCCATCTCTCTCTCTTTCATCTCACATTTGCTACACCTTTTATTCATTATATCACCCGCGAACAATGACCTCGACCTCCTTCGATACAGCGAGAGTTCCTGCAATCTCAAAAGGATACGATTATGGTTCTTTTAACAACAAATGTTACCAAGACAATTGCTTCATCGTGTTACTTTGGACAGCGACTCGTGCCCTGAGAAAGCTTCCCTCGTGTTTACCTATACTTCCCTGTGTTTGTCTATTGTGTTTGATGTTAGTCGGCTGTGTCTGAATAGATCCAAAAGACTGTCTTATACTGTAGATCGGCAAATGTTGCCTTATTGTACCATGGTATAGTTTTCCTTCCTGCACTATGGTACATAGTGTCTTACTTCACCGTGGTACATATTGTCTTACTTCACCATGGTACATATATTGTTTTACTTCACCATGGTACATATTGTTTTACTTCACCGTGGTACATATTGTCTTACTTCACCGGTATATTTGGTCTTACTTCTCCGTAGTACATATTGTTTTACTTCACCATGGTACATAGTGTCTTACTTCACCATGGTACATAATGTCTTACTTCACCGTGGTACATATTGTCTTACTTTACCATGGTGCATAGCTTCCTACTTCACCATGGTACATATTGTCTTACTTCACCCGTATATCGTGGCTTACTTCACCATGGTACATTTTGTCTCACCTTGCCGTAGTATAACGTAGTAACAATAGAACAAAACTTTGGTTTACCTTCTGAAAATATGCAATGTGAATTGTGTTTTACATGGATGTTTGACCAGTTTGTGTGTCTCGGGCTTCACATTTATTCTTTCTTTATAATTAGCATATCTGCTGTCTTGACTACTATTTGTTATAGGACCTCTATATGACCTACGATAAAATAATATGTATCAAAGAAATGTTTTCGATCATTTCATTTGAAAGGTCTATACACTGCGATGGACAAGCCACGGGGTGCGGGATTGTGTGTCGTGTTCTTGGCACTGAAAAACGGCCAATTCCGTTCATTGATTAACGTCTTGATTGACGTTTATGGTGCACACGTTGGCAATATATGTTCGCACAATTGCATTCGATTTATTGACCATGGGTAGAGCATGTCCAATATCTCTCAGCTAGTGCATGGACATGCCAGACATCGTTCCTTCCCTCCACCACACGTTATGCTGTGTATACACGGCCAGTCTGTCTCATGAGACCTGCGTTACGTACAACATAAGTCGTACCTGTACAGATAACTTACCGCTGCCACGTCTCGGTTTCGCACGGACGTCCATGGACTATTTTGTCTTCTGGAAATTCTGATTGGCTGACGGCTACTGTCACTAACTGGTTGACTGACAGCTTGCATTTAGATTATACACAGATCTCATGAGATAGACTTAGCGAAAACTTGCCGTGTAAACGCGGCTTTAGAGTCGTGAGAGCTGAGATGGATACAGACATGCCGAGTTTAACTGTTTACACCTGTCGATTGATGGCATAGCTCTGTAAGACAATATATATGCCGGTGTAGAGGAAGATTACCAGACTCCGCTCACCTTTGCTTACGCCTCCGTATGGAACTCCTCGTTGTCGATGTCCATGCCTTACAACACCCTTCAGATCGTGCTTCCAAATTAGCCCATGTAAATGCCGTGTTCGTTTTTCGTCCGTTATATTTAATTATTTAAATGTTTGTTGTTATATTTTTTCTTGGTTTTGTTTATATATATTTGTTGTTGTTGGTGGTGGTTTTCTTGGGGGGAGGGGGTGCTTCTGTTTTGTTGTTGTTTTTTGTTTCTTTGTTGATGCAGTTATTATTTTCTACAATGCATAAAGCTTGAAACGTTATAAGATATATGTTTATTGATAACCAATATTTGCATATCCGTAAATATTCTTCGAATGTAATTGGTTAATATCTTACATATGATAGTTCCTAGTCTATTGTTTACTATTTGTTTCATATTGGTTGATGCCAATCTTTATTTTAAAGGACGCTGGATTTTATAGAAATTATCTTTAAGAGATCATATATTAGTGCGCCCGTTATCACTCTCGGATATAGGAGTTATACAAACTATGAACGTTATTATTATTATTATTTATTTATTATAAATGTCGATGGTTATAAACACTAGCTACGTTTCGTTTTTGTTTAAGAACCTACTTGTACATTTGCGGTATCATATTGATAACATTGATTGATGCTCTTCCGATTTGATTAAATCCATTGCTATAGATCGTCAAATATTTATATGTTTATGATTAATCCTTCCGTATCTGAAGTAACATTTGTGTACAATGTAGCACTAATTTATTCCAAATTGATACGTTTCATTTAATTTAAAAAATATAGATTCGATCAAAATGGTTTTGCTTGATAAATGAAAGGTCAGCGCTTTAGGCGAGCAATATTGTAAACAATGACGAACACTTGAAATAAGTTATTGAATAACTAGAGTATTGCATAGCAGGTCGATGTTTGAGCTGACACTGTATTCGTTAAGCACACGGGAGATGTTTGTAAATGTTATTGTAACGCTCTCCACTCCGCTTCACGCTTTAAACATTGACGGGGTACCATTCCGCCTGACCGAAGAACCGTGCATGCATCGATAATCAATGCCTGGATTCTCCCACCGAGTCTACCAGCAGCATTCAGTTAGGAATGTCCAGTTGGCCAGCGTATAAAAAGCGTCTATCTATCTCTCTCTCTGTGTTGCAGGGCCCGAACGGACTCGTGAGTCTAACCCGGCGTCGGACGTCTAAACACGGAACGCCGACTGTTGGCGCAAGGGCGACGGAAGAATCGTTGGCAAAGGTAAGCGTAGTGCTATATTTTGATACGGACGAAGCCTTTGAATTTAGATTATGTACATGCTGTGGTTATATGGAATGGATACCAGAGATATAGGATCCAATGGGCGGGATAACTGGTGACAACCCCAGGACCAATACCAATTTTGTGCTGAGTAAGCTTGCATTTAGATTCTGTCTATCTGTCTATGTCTGTCTGTCTGTCTCTCTCTCTCTCTCTCTCTCTCTCCTCCCCTCTGTCTTATCCCCTCTCTCTCCGTCTTCCTCTTTTCAACCTATTTAAGATATTATTAAGGTTGCTTTCACGAATGACAAACTCAAGGCACCAATGTCCATGTGCCTACACATTTGTTTAATGGTTACAATTCTAATTAAATCCACTTCTTTAAGGAATACCTATGTTTATTACACATCGTAAAATACGAGCTAGCAATGTCCATGTACCTACACATTTGTTTAATAGTAATGGCCTTGTGCTATGCTAATTAAGTCCACTTCTTAAAAGCATAATTATTAGTATTTTGTCCACAACGTCATCAAATATAAGGTACCAATGTCCTTTGTTTGCACATTTGCTTAATGGTAAAGGTATTGTACAGTCTTGTGTTAGACAACGTCATTCACATGGTACCAATGTCCATGTGTCTACATATTTGTTTAATAGTAATGGCCTTGTGTTGTGCTAGACAAGAAATACTCAAGGGTGCTACCTGTTTACCTGTGGTACAATCAATGTAAACCCATGTTCTCTAAATAATGGAGTACCCACCGTGTGGTATCTTTAATTAAAGCTAAATCTACCTGTAATCAAGGACGCTGCCTTCCATACTGTTTACCTGAGACAGGTACTGTAATTAGCGGGAAATATGTTGCCTTGACTTCCTCTTTGGACCGTGGGTATGGCTGATATGCGGAGAATTATGGCTCTGCCGTGTCTTTTAATATACGTAGGAAACACAATACTTGTAGCGTGTCTGAAACAAAATACTGGTGGTAGACATAGCGATGAAGCTCTATTTCTGTTTTGCTCGATTTCAGACATGAGTGATATGACAGGCTATGTTTCAAGACACTGTGTGGAGCTTTCTTTGCTACATTATTTATATAGTGTTCTGGCTTTGGTAAATCTACGGCGGTGTTTGGAGCTGGGGTATTATGCTGATGAAACATTGTTGATTTCCTTTGAGATAATCGACATGTAGTGCATATACAAATAAATAAATGCAATTGAAACATTAGTCTGTCGTGCAGATCATATACATAGGACCCTACTGAAATGTCGTCAATTTATTTGACCCAAAATATATCTATTATTATTATTATTATGAAACAAATGTACTCTCATCTTAGAACTTCACGAGTATAGTGTAACTCAACACCAGTGTATCAGCATGCAACAGTTGCCGTTGGTATTAGATTTCAATACATATTTTTAAATGTATTAGTCATCACTGGAAGATTCCAATGGTAAGGCTTACGTAAAAGTACAAGAGTTTTGATGTCAAACTGGCAATTGCCTATATAGGTTATACTATCAAATGAAATTCAATGCAATAAGTATTTTCTTTAATTTCATCTGACGAATGTATAGGTTACATTAATCTTATACATTATACTATTTACTGGGTATTAATGTGAATTACCCTTGGTATATTTATTAGTGCATTTGTGTAGATTCCTTATACATGGTATATATTCAAATTAATTCATTAACAAATATAGTACATATTTTCACAGAGTCTCTGACGCTTGTAACACTGACAAAACAATAGCTTTAATGTAAAGCTTTATTGTCCACAGTAGGAATTTTGTTTGCAACATATAATAAGAGCACGTCATGTACCGCACCTTTCAGTAAGAAAAGATACTGCTACATCCATGTAGGGCTTAGTGCTGCTGTAAACCTGCTATAGTACATTCCTGGTACAGACGAACCTAGGACGATAACTGCACTGGGATAATCCAGACAATGCATACCATCATGAAAGATAACATCTCCGGACATTGACCTTTGGCTCAGAATTCCTACGGTCTAATCCTTGCTACCCCTCAACCTTCCCTCTCCCTTCCCTCTCTCCACCGCCCCCGATATTAAGTCAAGTTTCTGCTACAAGTCTTTCGTCATCTGCTATTCTAAGAAAGACGTGCACGCGTTATCTGATCACGTATCTAGTAGTAAACATCCATCATACATCAATCTTAACGTATTTCAATTTGCAACAAAAAGTGTATCACATGTAAAACATACCTATGTATGTACAGTAGGTATGTTATCTCTTCTTTGCGAGACTGAATTCCTGCTTTTGATGTTTGACATTTTAGTTAAATAAATATACATCGTAGGAAAATACAACGTTCGTGAAGCGATATTTTTTGGTGTAGTGGCATTTGAGATCGCATTTGTATTATCGACCAAAAGGCATGAATAAGGATTTTCTTCAAACATATCTACGATATCAATATGTGAGGTAAACTATATAACGATCCCAAATTTTTATCCCAAGCGTATTTCGCAGTTTTGATATATGTATGGCTAATTATGTTTTACGTATGCACTTACATAGATTAAAGAGCATGGCTTCTCGCCTGTCAAATATCAAATATTGAACGGAATTATGTTTTCTCATTATGGATCGTCGTAATATCATCGGCACTGTATAACGGTTTAAGAAAACTGAAAATGATCCTTGACTATATCTTAATGATCTTGCTAGTTACTCTACTGTCGTCACGTATTTCCTCCTGAAAGTAGTGGTGATGGACCGTCGGAATATCCTCGGAATTATATCAAATGTATACTAAAGTGGAAAATTATTATTGAATGCTTGGCATTATGTACCCACATAAATATATCTTAAATATTATAGTTACTCGCCTTTCGTCAATATAGTCCTTCTGAATTCAGCCACGCATCATGCTGAACCGTCGTACAATCATCCTATGAATCATACACGAATAAAACAAAAACGGAAAATGATTCATAGCTGGAACCAGCTTCCACTGTCCCGAAATTCCTGATCCACTTATTGTCGTCAAGAAGCTGGGCGACCGTCTCCTCCAAGCAAAATGTAAACTGGTTTCTGCGTATCTCCCGTTTATCGACTTGTAACTGACGACTTGGAAAACGATCCGGATTTCGTTTCCATTAGCTTTATCTACTGAGTAACACACTCGGAGCGCTGCTCACGGTGGTTGCTTTTAGGTGCTTCACTGAATGGGACGATCCAAGTCCGCTCAATTATAACAGTAATGAGAGCATGATCAATGTTTCTCGAGAGCCTTTCTGTATAACCACGGTGATGAAGGAACCTTTGACGCGGTATCTTCAGAAACGTATGCATCCGAGTGCTTGTAGCATTGTTTGCTGTTGACCAGCTGATGATTGCGATATGGACGTAGTTGATTCTTGTTGTACCACGAATTCATTTAAATAATTTAGATTTGAATATTGTTTGAAACCAATTCTGAAGGTGTATTTCTTAGTTTTATATACCAATTTGGAGTATTTCATTTAACGCCATAATGTTACAAAAGAATTAAAATACTATTCAACACAGATGTCATTTCATTAGATGAAAATGCAGGAACATGCAGTGCCTATTGAATCTGACATGATTCGTCCTAAACATAAAGTATAACAATGAGTAAAATTGTAATTTCCAATTGACCCTAGCTGCCTTGCCATCTATGCTGATTGTTGGATTCTATGGACAATACCATGCTTAGGTCCATTCAAACTCTTCCTGCGGACTCCCTATTACACTGGCTTTGAATAACGACCACGTTTGGAAATACTTCACAATCGACGTTGATGCTTCCGCAAACGTAATCATTTATGCACGAGCTATATGATTGTCGGGGTGTTTTCATCATATCACCGTGAATGAATAATGGCAGACAAATATGACCCATGTTCCTTCAAATTTGTAATCCTTTTCGATGTATCCCGCAGCGTTTGTTTCCCTTTGATACTTTCCTTTATATAAAGCAATGCTCCTTCTGTCGATTATTGGGTCGTTTATTCTGGCCACTACTGTATATGGATTTATTGAGAAAACAGTTACGGGAATCAACGGGTACTCAAGAGGAATGATTTTAAGGCGAGAGCTAGACGATTCCCCCTTCTGAGGAGACGAGTTAGAGCAGTCTCCGGTTATTGGAGAATTACTCTGTTGCCTTATAAACTGGGCAGTTTATTAGAGTAGCTTGTTACCAAAATGGCGCTTCAGTTGATAAACATAGGCGAGATGGTACAGTTTTAAATTGGCTATTTACCGAGTTCGCCTCATGTGAAATAAATGTAATTTCTAATGATGTGGCGGTAGACCGGGGTTCATGAAAATCAATACATCCGGGTTATTACTTATGCTGGGGAAGACTTCTAATGACATATACTATCTTCCCGTAGACTGTTTGCCAACGGCTGACAATACGTTGGGTTGTTTGTCTGTATGTAGAGCTATGGTCGTTCACGTTTATTCTCAGTGACATGGTATGCTTAGATCAGTATGTTTTCAAAGATCAAGCCACTAATTTATCGAAAACTTCAGATCAATAACAAGCTACTAATTTAATGAACACGTCAGATCAAGATCAAAGATCAAGCTACTAATTTATTGAAAACTTCGGATCAAGATCAAGTTACTAATAGAATGAAAACTTCAGATCAAGCTGAAGCTACTAATTTCATGAAATCTTCAAGATGATTTAGTAATACGAACAAGAACTATTGAGAAAAGTACTGCTGTGGCAATTAATGTTTTCGGTGAGATTATTTTATAGTATTTGAAGATGTATAATTAAAGAACGTAATTAATTTTCATATTTATTATTTACCATCACAAGATATATCTGAAAATGTAATAATCGCTGTATTTTGCATAACTCATTCTCTAAAATACAAATTCTACTGACGTAACATTAATAATAATAATAATAATAATAATAATAATAATGTTAATAATAATAATAATAATAATAATAATAATAATAATAATA
>JAUTBR010104655.1:0-10937 GCA_032361205.1 Pseudorimula midatlantica
CATTCCCGCGAAACAGATTTACGCTTGAGTGATTTTAGGTGATATTTTGACCTAGATCGGCCTCGCGAGACGTAACCGTATAGACATGCCAGTTTTATGTTTCCTTAGGTCAGATTTCTTTAGTAGTCCTGAAACGCATCAGCATAAAGAAATGCCATTCATACAATTCTGAGCGATGTAATAGTGTAGGATTAAAGCAACATAGCATTCCAACATATAATTGCAAGTTTGAAAATTATTGTACACATGAATAATTTTTTGTCTTAGGGGAAAACCCCAGAAAATAATATTTTCAAATCGACCACACCATATTTTTGGTTTTGATGAATGCGACGCAAGATATTTTTATGATCAATAAATGGCATAGTATTTTTATTTGTGATATTGGCATGAAACACATATTCCAAATTTCTGCCACTTTCTAGCATTCTGTGGCCTCGCTGTTTTATGCTACAATTGATTGCATATTTCTTACAAATTAATGCACATTATTAGCTACATATCATATGTAATGTAGTGAATTGTGTAATATACATGATGCAATCGGACTACGGTATATAATTGGTCATAAAGAGATTTTGGACACACAAATAAAAATAATAATTCCGATTGAAGATTATTAGCAATAATTAACTAACACAGGAAGTGATTTTGCCTCTAATGCTCACAAGCAAGGTTTTGTTTACAAATAATTATCAAAGTCATTCAACATTTGTTGTAGTTGTTTATATATTATATATCCGTCTTTTGCATATATTCATAATATAAAATTCGAACAATGCAAAATTCAACATGTTACATTATTTGCATCATAAATATAAATTTGCATCAGTGATTAGCTTTAAAATGGAATTGCAAAAGTAAGGGAACAAAACAGTCTGTGCATTGTAGTTCTATGTGGTCTTCTGCTATAGGAAAATACATTAATACATCACATGTCCCTAACAAATGTTGCGTAGTATATTTACACCAGTGGATACTATCTGCCATCTCTCATAAACAATTACTCCCTAATTGAGCAGATTATATTAACACAGAATAGAAATAACTAACATAAAAGGTACTGATGTACCTCGCCGGGACTAAACCGGAGCACAAAATTAACAACGGGAAGAAAATCTGCAGAGCTCCGTCAAGAAAGCACTTGAAAAATGTCCATAGCAATACCGATGTAGTACCAACGTTCCCGTTGTGATACTGTTGTCCTACCGATGTTCTACCAATGTGCTGCCGAATACCACTTTTCTGTCATCTTAGTGTTACTGATGCATTGCCGATGTTCTACCGATGTGCCACCGTTGACCAGAGTTAAAGAGGAGTGATACCATTGCACATTGAGGCCACCAGAGAGCCGCTGATCCATTACACGGCGGTACAGGTGCTCTACCGACATTAACGAAGCCATACCGGAGTACTGCCGTTGTAGTCCCATTGCTTGCTCCAACAGAAAATTAAAAGCATGTTAAAAAATGTATACGGTCACCTGTCATTGCTAATTTTTTCGTCGATGTACTACCGTTCTTAGTGATGCATTACCTTTGTGCTGCTGTACTAGTACTGATACTCGAAAATCGACCAATTTGTGCTCCGGTATAGCTCTGGTGAGCAAAATTGACTAGGTGTCACATGCCCTTAATGGAAAATCAATATTAGGAAATCTTGAATTACCAGCTGCAGTTTTGTAGCTAAAAATGTCCCGTTTAAAAATAGTAAAGGTGGCATTTTTAGATATAGAACTGCAGCTATTGGATTACTAGTACTCAGTATTATTCAACAAGGCGTCCTCAAAAGCGACACCACATGCCTACTTACATCATCCAAGTAGACATATGGCCTGTAGTTTCAAGGATGTAATCAAGGCTGTGTATTATTTTGACATTTATTTCATTTTAATATTAATATTTAATTTTGAATACACGTGTCTAATTACAGGGTAGATCACATGGTAATACCTGTAGTGGGTAGATTCGTGAAATTCATATGTTTAAAAAAATATCCATTTCAATGGCAAAATATAAATATGCACAGAACAAACATGAACCAAAAAAGAGCACTTATCAAAATAAATACAAACGAGTCATAAATAAATAAATATTACACAAGAACATAATATGTTATATTATAACCAAAAGACACACGGTGCTACCGGTATACACAAATATTTCAAAGTATCGGATATATATATTCTCTTCAGTTTACAAATAATACAAAGTTTTGTTTATGGTTTTGATGATGAGGCATCCTGGTTCTTGCATATCAATTTACGGAATGTTACAGTCATTCTAGTATTATGAACTACCAGCCAGCAATGTCAAAATGAAAAATGAACCACACGAATTTAAGTGAATTTACATTAATTAATTCACAGTGCAATATGTACCCATTGTAATTGTAACCGACAAAAATGCAATAAGAAATTAAAAATATATCTTCAATAATACTGTCCAAATCACCAAAATCAGGACTGTGCATTAAATTAGGAAGCTGGACAATGCATGGAACTACCACTTGTCCACAATCTTGCATTTGTTCATTTACAATGATACACACACAGTAGTGTATAAGCATTAGGGTAATACACGAGTAAGCATTGCACTAAATATACAGTAATACATGTTCAGTTTTAAAAGCTTTTTAACTATCACAACGATTATACCATTTGCAGGAATGATAATTCATTTGTATTTGACTTTCATTGAGCAATACATACTTGGATTTTGACCCTGTCAGTAAAAGTAAAAACACATCATTCCATGACGTGAAATTCTGCTGATACGGCAACAGACAATGTGATTTCAGCAGAAAAGAAGACCTTGGTTTGGGGGCTGCAGGCCCTAACCCACATCCAGGGCAAATAAATCAGCCCCTGGACAAATTAATCAGCAGATTTCTGCAGATCCACAGTAAATTGCCATGGCTGTATGGCATAAGATGGAATTGTCAGGGTTATTAGCTCATAAGGACTGTAATGTATAAAACACTTTGTAGCCGAGGATGGTAGTAAATTAAGTGTGACCTTTTGAAGGTCACCCATAACTTGAAAAATTCTAAATTCTCCATTCTCCATATAAATATTAGCTAAATAGATCATCAATGCATTTCAATATTGAAATTATTATTTTCTTTTATGTTCAGATATGCTCAATACTTTGACTTATCACATTCCAAGAACCGTTTTCAAGTCGGTCCTAATAATGTTGAGTAGGTATGCAGGAGAATAAATAAAAATCATCCCTTTATCCAACGTTCCCCTGCAGACATTGAAATCATGGCAGTGACCTTGATCTCATACAAGTATGTAAAACAGTACAGGTCATCTAACCACCCCAGGGTACTATGTACAACATGTACATATAGATAGATATTTATACAGCACAAGGAATCATTCCACCATAATGCTGCTCAAATGTGCCATGCAAGTCTGGGTGAGAAAGAAAATAATATCATAAAGTATGGTATCAGTATGTCATATGACAAGCAAACCCACGCAAAGCAAATATTACATCATGCAACTGTACAAATGGGCAATGCTTTGCTAAAACCACTATACGTCACCAGAGTAGTGTTTCTCAAAGCTCTCATATCCACTATCATCACGAGACCATAGTGCTCTCTTAAGTGCACAATTCCCACGAATAAGTCTATAAGAGAGCTTTGAGAAATTATATCCAGAATATAAAGCCAATGGTTCCATTGTTTTATCTACGTATTTACATATGAGTGATATTATCGCCTACAGCTTTATCAAATATTCACATTCTGTCCTACAACTACAGAGGTCTGGGAATCAAAACGATTCCTTTGTACAAATTCCAAGGAAAGACAGATACATACTGAATATCCATGTCACATTTCAACATCATATCAATACATCACATATCCAAATAGAGATCCTTTGCTAGATTGCACTTTAGTTACATATTCGTGTATATTTGAAGAGATTTTTCCTAATAGGAACATCAATGTGTTCATAATCATAAAAACACTACAATAAATTGTCAGACTTGACATCCTATATGGATAATGTCACACATCATATTCTTAGTAAGACAATTTAGCTTCAAATCTGGCAAGACAATGGTATATAATAATTGGATGATAGGTCAATTGACAAAGTTCAAAAGGTCAAATAGACTCAACCTTTGATGTCATGCTCAGGTTTTGCAGCAAACTGACCTGGTCCTGAGATTACTAGAACTTTTTTTCAGTACGATTTCATTGAACTCCCATATAAAATTTGAGTTTGAGCATGAAATCATAAGTCAATGTCACCAAAGACGAGATCTATTTTTTCAAAATATACAATATCCTTAAATTGTTGCTACCCTAAAAAAGATCCAAGTTCATGAAAGCATCATGATTTCATATTGTTTGAACTGGGGTTAAGAAACAACATTACTCATATCACAGCTTGTCAGTTTACTACACAAGGAAACCTGCAATACCCATAGCATCAAGTGTTGCAGAAAACCTGCAGGAACTGACTAGTACCGATAAACCCTTCTACTGCCTGAAACGTCAGCTTGGGTTGTATACTCCCCAGTGAAAATAAGTGTACACTAATCCGTTGACTGGGGTGGTAATATGGTGCTATTGGCATGCTTTTGAGTGCAGTTTTGGCGCAACATAAAGTGTGCACATTATTACTATCTAGAGGATCTGTGAAACGGTTCCCAGTGCAACAACTCTTTGTTTATAATCACACAGGGAAGCCTCGGCCCAGTAGATTGTTCTTGGCTTGTTTAAACATGGTCAGGAACAGCTCTCTGGAGATCGGCGCGATCCGGAACTGGTACTGGGGTACCAGAGCGTGGCTGCCTCCGGGCGACAGGGATTCTGATTGGCTGTCAGAGGCAGAGACATCCTCACTGATTGGCTGGGCTAGTGTGGGGGCGGAGTCAATGAAGGCAGCTACTCTGTCCTTGTTAGATGGCTCGGACTGTAAGAGAACAGAATGGTACTGAATTTTTTATTTTAACATATATTGACGGTAAGAGCTCAATAATTTCAAAATCAGGCTTCAAGATTACAAAATGTTTTTGAGTATGATTTCATGTTCAAATGTACTCAGAAAATGTTCATAATCTCGGGGCCTGGCTGACATACCTCAGTTTGATTCCTGCAGAGGTTGTCATTCCAGACAACGGTGATGAGTGACTCGTCGGACGAACACTCCGAGATGTCCAGCTCCCCGAGGGCGAACGCCTGCTGCTGTGCATCTTCCTCGCAGCTCACCACAAACACTATCTCCGGGGTCAGCAGCAAGGTGACTTCGACCTCTAACCCTGTCAGGTCAAGGTGAAGGCCATCCACAGCCAACAGGACCTCTGTGGCAGGCAGGGCACTGAAGATCTTCCTGGAGACAGTGCAATATTTATTGTATGGAATTTGTGGAAGTTAGTGAAATTACATGGACCAAATATGTCAGGAAAAATGTGTTATTTAATTAATTTTTTTATTACGGATTTAAAGTTTTTGTTAATGATTTTATTATTATTATTATTATTTATTTTGTTCATTTTAAAATTATTTAATTTTGTTTAATTGGGGATGGGGGGTCTGCATGCTTTTGAGTCGCTTTCAAGAGTGTGCATGCTTTTCAGTCGCTTTCAAGAGTATTTCACTCATAAGAGTTTGTTAATGCACTATTGAAGCAAACCTGCATCACCTATAGCACTTAGTATTGCAGTAAACCTATGAGCACCAACTGGTACACATACTAACAAACCAAGGATGATAACTGTTCTGCAATAGTGCATCCTATCATGAGTGGGCTTCAAACTAGGGACCTTTGACTTGGAAGTCCAGCAATCAATGAAGGATGTACTCACTGTGTATACTTGAGGACTCCGTTCTTGGCATCACAGCAGTGTAGGATGACGGGAGGATCTCTGGTCTCAGGCAGCTGGCCTAGGCCTGTTCCGTGCAGGATGCCTGTTGTCAACAAAGTCATCGCTAGTTTTAGAGCTCACCCCCAAAAAATCATAATTCATCCAATTTAGTTTATATAATTAATACATGCACAATTAATTTTCATGTCCTACAAATTTTAATTTTTATTATTTCTTTTACATTTTATTATTTTTAAAATTGGGTTTTAGAGCAGATTTCAAGATTATTTGACATACAAAATTTGATAATATGATCAAAGCTCACCTTGTCCAGTTTGTGACACAAACTCTGCAGCACCTCCAATGGGCTTTGTGACGATCCCCACCAAACCTTTACCGACCCCCATCACTAGTCCAGTGGCTGTGGCAGATGTAGACACCCTTCTTTCACTGTCAGACTGACTCAGGAGGCTCTGTATGGGTTGGTCTGCCAGGCCAGCCACAGCACCTGAAACAACGTTTTCTATATTGTATGGGTACTTTCAGTTAGCATATTCTTTCTCATGAATGTAGGTTTGATGGTGACGTTTATATTTTCAAATGTTACAATAAAGATTGTTATTAGTTGTTTTGACATTATTACCGAGAAGACTGAGTCCGAAGCCAGTGAGTCCCTGCATGAGACCGTCAGACACACCCACGGGACGATTCCGCCGACTTTCCTCCTGTCTCTGCACGTAACCCGCATCTAGGGACAAACGGTCCATGTTCCGCGACACGCTGGATGCAAAGTTTGTCACGGAGGTGATCATCCCTGGGAAAACATGGGCAAGAATGAGAGATTGAGTTTTGAGTTTTGAGTTTGTTTTTTCTATATTGCAATTTGAGTAAACATTGTTATCTGAAAATCCCACAGTAAACCTAACTGAAATTAAATGTTGGTTCTTCTCCACTATTGAAAAATACTGAAATATTTATAATCCACATAATCAAATAAACGACACAATTCACCATAAATTCTAAAGCTGACAATGAATGAATGAATGAATTATTGCTTTACGTCACAGCGGGAATCTTTCACCCATATGTGATGACCTAAAGCTGACAAACCTAATCAGACAATGAACTGAAGGTTTACAAAACTGTCACATGAAGAGTTGGGGGGAGGTAAGTAGAACAGCCCCTGACCTGCAGACACGTTCTTCAGCAGAGACGACATGCCCCTGGAGACGCCACCAATGAACGCCCCGGGGCCGCGTGTAATCCCCGCGTACGGCAGCCGGAACAGATCCGCCACCCCGGTTCCAATGCTCCGGACCAGGCCGGTGGGATTTCCCAGGATCTCCAATGATCCCACGACAATACCTGGAATAACAAGGTGCTTGGAATAAACCCTGGGTTCTTTTATTGCATGTACAGTAGCATTGCAGGGTTCTGGTACAATGGCATTAACACCAATCGTAAACAGGCATTTTTGAAATAACAAGGTGCTGAGTGTAAACCAGGCAATTTTCTAGTTTAAAAAGATAAAATGTAGAAAGAAAAAAAGCATGTCTCCAATGTCTGTGAGGACTCATGACACTGATATACAACGTGGTATTATTATCGGCACTATGATGTTGTCAGCGTACCCGCTCTGAAGATGGCGCCGGATGCATAGTGCATGGCCATGGCTCGCGTCACCTGATGACTGCTAGTGTACAGATTCTTCCTCTCGAACTTCCCGAACGACAGCGGAGTGTGATCCGATGCCAGGAACAGCTTCATGGAGGCGTGGACGCTGAGCAGCATGGCGATTGGCTGAATACACAGGTAGTGAATCCTCCAGGGCTGGCTCAGCGCCAGGGCCGTCACAGCCACAGACTTCGGCAAACGCTTAACTCTGAAAGACTTGCGGGCGTCGCAGTGCAAGGCATTGGGAATGAACCCCTCCACCTCCTTGAGGAGTCTGTATATGAAAGTGTCGTCAATGTACAACGACAGCGGCGTGAAAGCAATTTCGACAGACTCGGTCAAGGACGTCACAGTGTCGTCTGTCGTCAGTACGGCTTGGGCATGGAGGAAACTCGACAGACGCAGCACCGCGTGTTTCTCAGTTACCGTCATTTTGTCGAGGTCGGGTAATTCTTCCTTGTTTCGATGTTGTTCCATGAGCAGGACGGGAAAGTCGTACTGGCCTTGGCTGTACTGCTGGTTGTCCAATTGCATCGCTCCCACGCACAGCGAAACACACGATTTCGCTTCCGTGCCGTCTATCGATGTACTCACGGGGAAATATGACAGATATAAGCTATCACAGGAAAGCTTCAACAATTCTGACACCTCTTCCATCGAGGTTGTTTCGTCCAGCATGACCAGAGACAAGTTCTGCATAAACACGCCGACGGAGTAAATCCCAGACGACACTTTCCTCTTCACGGACTTCGTCTCGGTTTTTGAAACGTTGACCGTCACTTCGGTTTGATTCTTTTCTTGGATCATTTCGATCACTTTAGTCTCTCTGGCAGCGCCTTTCAATCTGCTTCGAATTTCCTTTGCAGAAACCTCGGCTTTGCTGATTGGCTCAACGTTGATGTGTGTCACCATGGCAACCTTCTTTGATTCGACTTTGACATCTGCTACATCGGGAAGTTTGACAAACGTGCTACTGTTGTACATGACGTCGACCCCACAACTCCAGGGGGAATGTTTGGAGGGGCCGTCGTCTGCAGACACATGTGCGCAGAAATGCATTCTGGGAAATTTGATTGCATCTGCCGCTGGGTACTGCGAGTTGACGTACGGCATGGTGTAGTGTGTTGACATCCCAGGGTCAAGGGTCGGAAGGTCGTCTATTAACTCAGCCTCCTCTTGGACAACAGTACCTGTAGATAAGGATATAATATTTATTTTAATTTTAAAGTTTTACACTGATTAGGTGAGTTAGCAGGCGGTATTTACTGTTGCAGTAAACCTGCGAGCACCAAGGATGATAACTGCATTGCCACAAAACAGACATTGCATCCTATCAACATCCATTAGTATATGCTTGGATCATGGTTGACTAATTCATTCCTTAACTAAAAAGTACCTTGCAACCCTAACATAATTACTGGTAGATTCTAACAAACTTCCAAGAGTAATCTACAATTTCAATGCACTGTATATAGATGGCAATATTTTCAAGTCAACCAATTAAAAAAGGATGCTACTAACTGCTATTCCAGCCAAATTATTAAGTATGACACATCAAGAGATTTACATCGCAGCAGGAACTTTTGACCCAATCGCGACGCACAGATTGGAAGTATTTAACACATACATCCTGAGGAAAAAATAACACTTGTTTAGCACTCACCTGACAGGGTGATGTTCATCAGAGCTTGACCAAACACCACTGGAAAGGAACAGTTGTTTGTGACAACACACTGAGGTCCTGTATCTCTCGCTAGCACCAGATAAGTAATTCCTTCTTCAGTTTTGGCAGTCACACAATACGGCTCAGATCCTCTCCCTGACTTTGAACTCGGCACAGACACGCACAATCTTGCTCCTTCAACAGTAGCAGCCAGTCTCAGAGGCAGTGACCATTTTGAATTTTCTGACTCGCCCTCGTCCGAGCTCTGTCTGACGACAACGTAGTGAACGTAACCGTTGATCTCGTCTTCTTTCTCTTCTCGAGTGAGCAAGCTCCACATTAGTAGAGGATGCACGTTCTCTTCCGTCTTGGAAATGTTTTTGTGGGAAGGAATGACTTCGGGCGATTGGGAGAAACTGACGTTCTTCCAGTCGACCTTGGAATGACCTAGTGGAATGGTGAACAGACGCAGCTCGCACTGGGCAGACGACAGGTTGCTCATGGAGAATCTCTCCCTCACCGACACGACTCTCATGTCCTGCTTCATCTCGGAACACACGGTCAGGAACATCACCTGGAATGTCCAAATATCCTCAAATGATAATACGTAACAGTCTGGAAAAATTCAACTTCTTGAAATGATAACGCATAATCGAGCACTAAAGGTGTTCATGAAAATGTTAATGCTTTTAGAGACAAGTTTTGATCTTTGATGTGGGTTCACAAATACCAGAAAATCTTTGTGCGTAATAGGACCCGAGATTGTAGCAATGTCGGACTGACCTGGGAGCCGTTCCCTGGGACCGTGATGGTAGCGTGGACATATCCGTCCACAAACAGCACGCGACCCAGATCTGGACTGTACCGCTTGTTGGAGACCTCCTCCTCAGACAACGGGATAGCATCGGTCTTCAACAGCTTGTTCTTGTGATGGATGCCCAGGTAAAACTCATTTTTCTGTTTCACAATATAGTAAAAAAAAGTCAACATATTGAAAACAAATAGAACTTACAAACGGTGCCCTTCCAATGGTACACATTATATTCGTAAATGCCAAATTTCCCAATCAAAAAGGGTAATTGTTTCATGACACTATTCTTTATTAAGAGGAGTCTCTACTATAAGACTAGTAAGAGACCATGCCCCAAGATTACTAAACTTCTTTTTAGAACGATTTCATGCTTAAATGCCATTAGAATTTCATTGGAGAATTTATATTATTATATTTTCAATAAATTAAGGTTTAGATTAGTTTTCAAGATATTTTCACTCATATCACAATAATTTTAAAAAGGAACTTTATTCGAAATTTGAGAATAAATTAAATATTTATTATTGAGTAAAAATGGGCTGTAATAAAAATTAACCTACCTCAAACATGGGTGGAGAGTACGTTCTGCCATGAGGGATGTTCGTCTGCCTGCCAGGGGAGGTAACTAGGACGAGCGAGGCCCCACAGAGATTGGTGACAAGACACCAGGGTGTGATGTCCACCAGTAGAGTGCTGCAGCCAGGGATGTACTCCGACAGCCGGATGCTGAGGTCCACCGAGGGTTGCTCGAGGTCGACGTCAGACTCGACCAGGCAGGATGCCCTGGTAAGAGATGAGGGACCCAGAGAGTTGGTGCTGTAATGATTGTAGAATATTAGAAAAAGACTCTGGGTATCATTTCTCGAAGCTCTCATATCCACTATGATAGTGAGGCCCATCGTTCCTAGGCCGATAATTGCACATTGAGTGGATTTTAATGCTTTGTAAAACATGTATT
>JAUTBR010104766.1:0-10935 GCA_032361205.1 Pseudorimula midatlantica
GTGTGTGTGTGTGTGTGTGTGTGTGTGTGTGTGTGTGTGTGTGTGTGTGTGTGTGTGTGTGTGTGTGTGTGCATACCTAAGACATGCTATAAGTTTATAGACGAATTAATGCAGCAATTTTGAATGAATGCTAATTTATTCCACAACCTGCATTCTGTGATTCACTCGACGTGTCATTGCTTTATGATTGTTGTTCATAAACATTTCCACTGAATCCAACCTCACCAAGTATATCATTTATACTTTTATTTTTTAGAACTTCATGTTAAACAAATTATTTTTTTATTTTAACATTCATGTAAGTGCTGTCATTGGTAAATATATATACGGTATATGTTGATTAGAACTCAGTTGTTATAATTATTAATACTATCTGCCTTCTCTGAGGTTATTATGTATACATGTATTCATTATATCATGTATGCATTTGTGTGTCTTTTAGATTCAGACATTGCTAACATTTCTTTTTGTAATTGTTAAAAACAATTCTACACAATGTCATGTACATTAGAGCTGATCTGTCATCATTTCTAGACAAAGCATATTACCATAGGTTTACTTTTCTTTAAAATGATATATTTATCACTTTTATAAGTTTAAATTGTCACTATTCAGTATACTGTTATAAATGTTATACTTATGCCACTCTTGTTCTTATATATTTGACATTATAAGTCTTTAAGAGGTGATGTGACTGCTTCGTCCAACATTAGCACATGTCACACAGGAGCACCTTACAAAAACCGTTTTAAGGTTTATTACTTATGCCAAGAAAGTAAAAAATAATGTATTTTCATCACAGAAGCAAACCATGGCCAAAGAACCATTTCATTGAGCAGTACCAAATATCTTGTCATTGCTTCTGTAATTTGAAACCACATTGAGTTTCTAGTTTGTCTCTGGTAGTGGTAGCATGTGGCAATATGGCCTCCATGGCAGCCATTTTGAAAATACTGATTTTGCCTTTGTTAGGATGGATTAATAGATATTGTCTGATGAATTTTACACCATTCTACTTTCAAGGCCATGACATAACTTTCTAAAGAAGAAAAAAAAAGTATTTATATTGTTCAAAGTAGGGAAATGTTTGACCATAACTTGGGCGATAGAGTATGAAATTACAAAATTTAATACATGTACTAGTAATCATGTTCGAATCGCTTCCCAATGTGACTTACTTAAAATCTGATGCGTTAATGCATTTATCCTAAGATGAAAGCGTCACGCATAGATGAAAGATTCCCGCTATGACGTAAATTAATAACTCGTCCCATGAAAAATGATGTGTGGTGCTAAGAAATATTGGGGCGTAGGCGTTGTCTTACTTTTGACATTTATGTAGTGGCCTTGTTATTTTGGACATTTCTTCCATGGTGACGTGTACATTACAATTTACACTCAACACGCTTGATTATATATGACTATGAACAAATATTGTTAGTCCTGACTGCATAAGTATACTATTAATTTACCAACAGCAATAATTAGAGAGTGTCTTTATTATAGATACTCTAAAATGATATACCATGTGCAAGAATATGGTAGCAATTTATCCAAACTTATTATATTAGTAAATATCTAGATATAGGTTTAAAGTATTAATGCGCTTTTTAAAAAATGAAATCGGGCACCTTCAAAAACATTTTCTTCTTCAAATAATGTACATTTTGTAATACAATAAAAAAACACAAACCATGAAAACACAAATTCCCTACTACAGAAATTTTCTAGTATATAGGATATAGGATACATTGCTCAATTTCATGATTTATGGACCAGTCGCCTACCAACCAAAGACATTGCTGTCTTGTGTCATTATCCCATCCTCTGAAACACATGTCCATTTCCCTCTGTCTGTGACTGATGCAGGAAAGCATTGGGCATGAGTCTTAGAGGATGGTCATAGTCTCTGTACTACCAGTATACAGTATATGTGATTGTTGATCTCTTGTTGCTTGATCGTTCACGTATGGGGGCAAGATTCCCGCTGCGACGTGAAATGGCTGTAACTCGCTCATTGTAAACTCTTGTCGCCTGCAACGTACAGATTTCACTCTAGTTACACTAGCCCTCCTGATAACCAATTATGGTTGGTATTTTCTTTCTTTTTCCGAAGATTTTCCACACTTGAAGAGCCACCCGATAGTTTGAACTTTCTATATAAAAAAGAAGTTTTATGTTCTTGTTTGAATTATTTGACATTTATTTAAGAACGATATAATTTTAGCATGTTCTATTCACAATCTAGAAAGTAAATACAAATTTGTTTAGAAAACTAGCGGCCTAGTCTGTGGTATTCCAAGGTACTACACGACCAAGATTTGCTTTACTACCGGTATCAGCATAGACACTTACAAACATATGTCTGATGTTGCATTTTAAAATTTATCATTGGAATTGTTATGATTTAAGCTGTGTCTACACTATCAACATTTCGGCAACATGTTGTGAAATTATGACCCATCTACACTATAAACATCTCTGCAACATGTTGGGATACATGTTGCGATACATGTTGCCGAATGTTTTGCCCCATCTATACAATCAACGGTGTCGGATTACAAATGTTGTCGAAATGTTGATAGTGTGGACGGGCCTTAATGCTCAGGCATCTACAGTATATCATTGTAAGTTTATAGTCATTCTTGTAAATAGTTCTATCTGCATTTCAATAAAATTGGCCTCGTTATCAGGTATAACACTCGGGACTCTTTTCCAGCAGACCAGTCGGAATTATTTTTCAAAGACTGTCGGAATTATTTATCAAAGGCTGGCATCCTTTCTTTAATTAATTTATTGTTTACAAATATAGCTCTCAGGAGAGCACTGGTTAATTATCTAGAGTTTTGTTTCTGTAAATCAATAACAATGTAATTGTTTTCGTTAATCTTATATATCAAACTTTTTTATAATATAAAAAGTTGAGGTGATAAATATTAACAGAGAGATGATTTGCTCGACTTTGTTGCTATACATATGCAAATTAATTTGTTTAAAGAATTACTGACTGAGCTTGTAAATATATTACTTTTGTTATGTTGAGTGATTGTCATGAATGTATATCATTAAACAAGGATGTCATACAGTTGTGTTACTCAGAAAGTTTTGTTTTCAGACTAAATATTTACTATGCAAACAAAATAGGGATTATCGTGGTTACAGTTACTTGTTACTCTAATGTGATTGTTATCAAAGAGATATTTAACCCTCTCCCTGCTGGAGTAGGCACAGGCAATGCTATTTGGGGCATCAGTTGCCTCCAGCTTGGAGATGGAACAATCACATTTTAATAAATTAATTTATTAGCTCACTGATTGCTCATAATACTGTCGACAGATTGAAAGAGTTCCATTCGGGAACAAATAACAGTGTCTTTTAATTATACTGATAGTTTATATGCAATTGTGAATTGCAAGTGCTGCTCCCTAGCCATGTGTGGTCTTTAGCAGCAACAGGTTTAACCCTCTCCCTGCTGGATTAGGCACAGGCACTGCACTTTATGGCATCTCCGGTTGCCTTCAGTGGGGAGAGAGTTAATTCATGATCACTTGTAATCAAATGTTCACATTTGTGAAAAATACCAAAAATATCACATCGTTAAAATATTTGATGCAAATTTCTGTATATTTGTTTTCTTCTGCTTGGATATAATATGTACTTAAAATCTGTCTCATGTTTGTGTTTTATGTATGCAGTACGAGTTCAAGAGCGATATGTGTGCAAGAATGGTTGATGTTAATGTTTATATTCTGCTCACACGGTCTGTCTCTCAGGTAACATCAATGGCCCATTTCTATCCTGGAATAGATTTATTATTTGTTGATGTGTACACAAAATAAGTTTTATAAGTAATATTACATCAAGACACCTTGGTTAGATTAACATGCTTCAGTTCTGGCAAATTTATATTGTAATAGGTATTAACTCAGTTGATAGATGCTGTTTTACGAATTTCAATGAATAGCTTCATCTTGGTTATATTACCGGTAGTCATTAGTTAATTTTACTTTTAGTTTACATTTTTGAAGTAGCAAATTTGTCAGTAATTAAATGTAATAAAAAATATACTTCCTAATTTCTTTAAAAATAACTTTTTGTCTCCAGTAAGTGACGACTATGTGTTTGTTATGGTATATTTTCATCATCATCTGTATCCATACTAAAACTTACATCATGAAATTGTCAGTATCATTCCATTTGTTTAGCATAGCTGGGGACAAGGTCGACAAGTGCTATTTATGATATCTGAGAGATAGCACTCTAACCACAGGCTCAAAGTACATATCAGTGTCAGATGATAAAAGTGCAGTCTATATAAATCGTCTAATATTGCAACTAGTTATCAGTCAATTGAGGTCTACAACCAATCGACAACCAATTCATCTAGGGCGAAAGTTTTAACTGCTTTAACCATCTCCCTGCTGGATTAGGCATCTTTCGGGCATCTCTGGTTGCCTCCAGCATGGGAGAGTTAAATAACTATGATTATTTAGGATCTTATTTTTGAAGGTGCTGTGCATTGCAAAACGAAAATGGAAGCAATATTACTATTTAACCCTCTCCCTGTTGGAGGTATAGCGGTATCCCATGTATAAGTGATATTTTTATCTCCAATAGGGGCAGGGTTAATAATAAAAAATACTATCTCACAGTTTTCACCACGAATTATTTGTATGTGCATAATGATGGATAGTTTTAGATTTTATACCTCAGATTGTGTGTATATAAGTTATTTTGATGTACAAATGTAGATATTCTGGTGTACATGGCCATTTTGGTGGCTGCATGAATAAATGTCAAATATAAACCATAAACTATGTTGTTATCTATTCCATACACTGAAAAACCATCAAGGTAATGCACCACGCAAATTGCTGAATGCATTTTCCTCAACCCAACGGAGTCGCAACAAAATTAGGTTTTTGTGTCATTGTATGCACACTGGATGCGAATGAACACAAAACAAACAACATATGCGTCATATTTATGTTACTAAATGTTTGTTAGCATTACTATTAGTTAGCAGTGTCTAGGCTCTCAACACTAAAATCTAGGGTACATGTACAGTACCTTGGGAAAAGTCTTGCTAGTTTTCATCCACTTCAAATTTCTTTAGCACTATTATTGTTCAAGATGTCCAGATGCTGATCAATATACCGACATGTGCAATTATTTGGAAGAATTGAAAAAGTTTTGCGTGCAGAATGTTTTTGTAGAAAGTTGTCAATGAGCATGTTTTAATGTTCTACCCGAGGACAAGGTGGTGCACAAGATCTATATCTGGTCCTCCATTATCTACAGGGTTCAAATCCAGTGAGGTCAGGCATAGTATTCTTTTTATTATTGTCAGTCATAAAAGGAGGCGGCACACCCTCTTTATCTGTCCCTCTAATGTGGTAGAAGTGATAGTGTTGGACATCAATGTTTAAAGACCCTACCTACCGGTACCCAGTAATTACAATAGCTGGGTTCACACAAGAAATAGCTTAAGTATGGCTGTATTTCACGACAAATTCAATTCAAGAAGGGTTTCATCAACTTTGCGAAAATATTTGTCGCAGTGCAATGTTTCAAGCTCCATCTTACATTTTAGTTTCCGATGTCTCAGTTTTCATTAGTATGTCTCCAACTATATTTCCTCTTCCAGATCTCAAATTATACAAACACAATACATCAATATTCAAACAAAATCTTTATTGGCCAAATATGTCAATGTACAATGCAAAATCTCCCATATTTGTTTGCATTGCTGGGTTTGATCAATGAAGCAAAGGAGAAATATATACCTATATGTATTGTCAGTGACAGTCATTCTCCAATACTCTCTAGCTCTAACAGTCAGACAAAACAAAATAGTTTTTAAGAGTCTTCAAATCACTGATTTTTAAAAGTGTTTTCCCAGAAATACATCATATATATATTCGATTTTTACAATATGATACAGATTCACACGACATGGCATAATACAATATACATTCTTGAGGAACCATCAGCTGCCATGTTTAAATCATACATGCTTTTATTTGCCCAAAATAGGTCAATGTTAATATCCACCCACTTTAAACACGGCTGGGGTTTTGAAAATGGCTAAAATGTTTGCATGTAATGACGCTCATTTCACATGAAACGTTGACAGATAACAAAACCGTCCGTCCTGAGTGAGAAAGTCACTACAAACCAGTGGGTACGAGCTGTTTTAAAGCACGTAAAATATTAAACTGGGTGCATTCCGACGATGGCCTTGTTCAATTTCAAGGCCAACTTTTTACTCATGGTTTCCAAAAGGCCATAAAATAAAGATGTTATTTCCTAAATTGTAATATTAAATGATACGAGGTATTTTATCACTTTGAATTAATACCCATTTTTGTAAGCAAGCAAATATGTCTTTCCGAGGGGTATTTCAAATATACTTTGGAAATAAAAGCATTGAAGTACAAACAAAAAATGTAGCTGTTTAGCATAAGCATATCCCCTCATCTAGGTAGCCTGAGAATAAACATGAAATTTAATTGTCAAGATTTTGAAGTTCTGGACTTCAGCAAACACAATATTTCAATATAAAACTTCATACTAGTTCTCTGATCTCTCGAGAATATATTTCTGCATCTTGCAAGCTGTGTTTTGTCATCTTATAGAAATATCAAGATTTGAATACAATAACCATTTATATCATTAAAAAACAAACAGATTGTATTAATGCACTGTATTTCTTTGACAAGTTAGTTTCTGATTTTCAACATGAATTCAAGCCGCAAACCCTAGGACAAATTCTCAACGTGATCACAAAACTTCCCCTCATGCATTAAGACTAAACAAATGGTATTTTCATAGCAAACACGAGACCTTATTATTGCATGTACGGTAATAGAAACATAGAAACAATACATTTAATTACGAGGTGAATATCATTCTCATTAGATGAAAAACAACTATTCATAAATTTATTAAGAAAACGAAGAAACAAGTGAGAGATAAATAAGAAATGAGAAAAAAAAGTTGCTTATATCAAATTTAAATGGTAAACCGATTTTGATAGTAGTTGGCATGTCTGAATAAATGGTGTGAATATTAACTGCCTGGTTGTCCTTTTGGTTATAGGATTGTAATAACCTTGGTTATAGGATTGTAATAACCTTTCTTCTTTTTATCAACATTCATCACAATTTCTTGTTTTCTAAACAGACGCTGATCCTCATTTGAATACCAATTGGTTGTGTCGTAAACCAAGCGGCCTCGACTTGCTTATAATCAGATGATCGTTACAATAACATTGTATGATAATGAGAGTTCACGTCTTTCAAAACTATTGCCCCAGTACACCGTTCCATTTCAAGCCGTGTCATAAACATACCAGTAAGTACATTGTACATCGTACGACATGACATTTGACCCATGTTGGCCTTGCAATTCTATTGGCCGACCTATTGACTTTAGACCGCTGCACCACACACATTCAAGCGGATTCAGCCAATACACAGCACACACTTAAATTACATTCGCAAAAAAAAAGAAGGAATAGGATATTAGACGAACATCTGCTGAATATCAACGCTGTCCTTTGTGAAGCCTCATTTGCCCTCGTTGAAAGTTGTGTAGAGTCGATTTCACTCGAGACATCGACGTCGTTGTTATTGAGTAGAATGTATCGTGTAATATTCTACAAATAGTGGTAGTGAATGGTACCGTGGTTATGAGCCGATGGAAGATGATGATAGTATTGTGACTTCTGTCATAAATTACGATATAAATTATCCGTCTTAAGACATTTCGTGAACATGGCATACAGGAACAAGTAAAATGGAGGAAGGAAAATACATAAAATTATAACGAAGCGGGGAAATATATGACAAAACTTTACATGAAAACGGCCAAAAATATTCTTTCATTATTGCATCACTGGTATATTGTTAATACAAGAATTGGAGTCGGTATGTATTACATCACAAACAAGCAAAAATTGCAACTGGGAACGTACTTGCGCTCTTTGACGGTACAAGATAATGATGCACACTGTGTAGCTAAATAAAAATGTTTTTCTTCAACATTCATTCTGTTTTCTCACTTGACAAGTGCAATACCTTAGAGAAATCTGATTACTGAACACTGACAAATTACTTTTATGGGCTAATTAATCAACATAGAAGTTAATGGGAACACTCAAAATACACGGTGAACGTACATACATGTATTAACATATGAAAGAATGCTGCAATATTGGTGAATTAACAGAAGCTGCCTAGCCAAAATAAAAGACGCTGAATGCACGGAAATCAATGTCAATATTCCAGAGACCGATTATTCAATATTCAATATTTAATTAGTGGCACAATGTCACACTTCTCATTCATGTTTACTTGGCGACGATGGAAGCATCGAGTTCTAATCCAACTAGCACTTTACTTCGACAGAGTTACCCTGTGTATATAATATATCAAACACTTTCCTTTAAGAATGAAAAATAACAACAAAAAATTACAAAAAAATTACAAAGACACCAGTAGTTGACACATAATTCCAGATTTCAATTCTTAAACGTTTCTGTACAATTTATCCAGCAACTTGTGACAAAGAATATCACAATTCACAGCTAGTTTACCTGATTCATGGCGTCGAATAAAAATAAAAGCACTCCGGATTAAACTCAGTTTTCCTGTTATAGAGACATCACAACTTGGTATCGAGATCTTACGTTAATTTTGATTGAAAACAGGGCGGCTGATTTCTCTGCTCATCTTTGGCCTACAGGTGAGCACCCAGTAGGCGGGGGGAGTGTTACAAGTCGGCTCGGCTCGTAGCAGCTTGTTAACCCTCCCTCTGCCGAGCTAAGTCAAATTTCATTGCGTGTGTCTATGGGTTGTTTCCAGTTGCTTCCAGCAGCGAGAGGGTTAAAGTTGACAATCTGACAGCAACAAAGGTGGGCGGTACTAGTTGATGACATCGCTCTTCACTCGCGTACATCAGCACATACTAATATCGGGAGCTAAGGACCTTCGTAAGGACCTTCGTCCTGAAACAGCAGGGAATAGTGTTAGGACCTAGTGTTTTTTTATGGAGTCGGGAGAAGTCGGGCGTAACGTGTACCAAGCAGCATCAACTCGAAAGGTCCTCGCACACTAAAGGCGAGTGAACTATCGCCATGTACAGACAACAAAAGATTATATCGAAAATTGTTATTGCGAATTTCACTTTTGGTATGCAAGTATATAGATAAATGATAATGTTCTATCTCATAACGTAATTCGCTGAGTTTGTTCCCCATACTTTTGGTATGCAAGTATATAGATAAATGATAATGTTCTATCTCATAACGTAATTCGCTGAGTTTGTCCCCCGTGAATTTCGCCTCTGGTGTACAAGGACCTTTAAAGATACCAGTAACGTCAACATCAGCAATGGTATGGTTTATGGCTGAAGTTGCTAGTAAAAGTTACCTTAGAGTTAACAACCGTTATGTACAGGAGAGAACCCAGAGCCAAAGATAGAGACATAAAGAAAATAATGCTTAGAATCTGAAGCTGATCTACTTCATGAATAATTCAGATTTCAGATTTTCGTATTATATAAAACCTTAATAGAAATTCTTTCCAATCAATCATAGTTCAGATTTTCAATCGGACTTGATTTGAGCAAATGGTTTGACAAAATTTTAAACCATGAAAAATAAGATAGTTGATGAAGAGAGGAAACTCATGTTAATATGATTGGTGTTAAATTCATTTTCAAGAAGGATTGATGTATTTTTAAAACACAAAGTCGTTTATATATACACATACAAGTACCCCTATCTACTACTGATAGAATTAACTGTGCCAGCTAACTCACGATCACGACGGAGAAAAACTTCTACCATGGGAACATTGTCTGGGTGTAACTATTCATTTGCATTGACACCCCTATTTGGTAGATTATCTGGTAAATACTTTATAGAATTAAAAACATTGCCCCAATAGGTTTCCCCACCTCCATTCTTTAAAGTATTTACTGAAAAGCCTACCAAATTTGGCTGTTAAGTACATTTCATGTCAAAAAATATAGGGTTAGGTGTTTATAAGAAATCACACAGCTTAGTAGATGTGAATTTGACAAATTATGATCTATTGTCATGTCCAAAGGAAAACAGAAATCGGAACATTCTGTCGAGTTACATATTTAATTTTCATTGAGAATGTCCACCTATGAAACTCACATGATCTATACAACATTTGCTACCAGCATGTACATATTAATAGAAACAGTTGGTTACCAAATAGAATGTTTCAAAAACAATATTCAAAGTTACTGACACACTTTTCAAACAGTTTTTCTAGTCTGCTCAGTACGGTATATATACATTTCCACAAGCAATTAAATATTAAACTTGACAAACATTGAAATATGAAAACATAATTTGGGCATTCAGCAACTTTTGCACAATGGAGTTCGTTAGTTGAGGTAAATATTCAAATTATTGTTGCAGGAAATATCAGAGGACTGTCAAGTGATAAATATTTTTGGTTGTTGATAAACAGGTACTCAACTTCAGCATTGATTTCTACCTCTGCTCCATTGTGCAACTGTTTAGCTGGCTGGTATTGCGAACTGCATACCAACATATCATTCATCATGAACTCAATACCTTTGTAACATCATGCACGTTTCTGTAGACACATACAATCATCATTTGTGAATGATGTTAACCGTTGTTAGTTGTTAAATATTAGTAACAATGTTATAATTAGTTATTCTATAGACGTAAACACTACTTGACTGTTCACTACACTACTTGACTGCTCACGACAGAGATTCCCACAGACTGATGATGGTTATTTTATGTTAATGACTATAACAGGCATGGAAACAAACAAATGTGATTTCAACTTTTTTGGTTGGTTGGTTGATTTGGGGTTTAAAGTCACTTTCTAGAATCTTTCACTAATATCATGACTTGCATGC
>JAUTBR010105432.1:0-10923 GCA_032361205.1 Pseudorimula midatlantica
GAGACAAGCAAGAAGAAAAGGGAAAGGAAATAGAAGGTGCAACGTACTGCTGTTCTTACAACACCCCTCCGTGCTAACTCTATGCTGTCCTGTATTTTCAGTCCAGCGTTGTGCAGGTTGCCTGTGGAAACTACCTTCCTCATCTTTACGACGGGCTCCGGACGCTTCAGAATGCTCTTTACCTCGGCCAGAGCGAGATCGGAGGCCGATTTCTTGGACAGCTTCTTGTTCATGGGTATTTGTTCCTTGGCCGTCCGGTCCTCTGTAGTCACGGCCTCCATGTCCGACAGGACAGACAGCTTTCCTTTAACGAATCCCAGGGATCCGTCCGAGATGTTTCCGTTGGTCGTGGCGGGATGCGGCTGAGGAGGTTGAGGAGGCTTGCCCTGCGTGGGTGCTACTCTGGGCGCAGGGCGTGCTGTAGTTTCGGGTGCGGGTCTAACCGCCGTAGTTTTGGGTGCAGGTCCAACCACCGTAGTTTTGGGTGCAGGTCTAACCGCCATAGTTTCTGACTGGACTCTAACCGCCATAGTGTCTGACGGGACGCTAACCGCCATAGTGTTTGACGGGACGCTAACTGCCGTAGTTTCTGGTGCGGCTCTAACTGCCATAGCGTCTGACGGGACTCTAACTGCAGTAGTTTCTGGTGCGGCTCTAACCGCCATAGTTTCTGATGGGACGCTAACCGCAGTAGTTTTGGGTGCGGCTCTAACCGCTGTAGCGTCTGACGGGACTCTAACCGCAGTAGTTTTGGGTGCAGGTCTAACCGCCATAGTTTCTGACTGGACTCTAACCGCAGTAGTTTTGGGTGCAGGTTTAACCGCCACAATTTCTGACTGGACTCTAACCGCCATAGCGTCCGACGGGACTCTAACCGCAGTAGTTTCTGGTGCGGCTCTAACCGCCATAGTTTCTGATGGGACTCTAACCGCAGTAGTTTTGGGTGCAGGTCTAACCGCCACAATTTCTGACTGGACTCTAACCGCCATAGCGTCTGACGGGGCTCTAACCGCAGTAGTTTCTGGTGCGGCTCTAACCGCCGTAGTTTCCGACGGGACTCTAACCACCTGTGCCGCCACTGTGTTTTCTGTTTTGTGCCTGGCGGGCGAGACGCCGGAATTCGGTCGGGTCACCGTGGAGATGATGGGAGACTTGTGACTCACCGTGTAAGCGGTCGGAATTTGGACAGGAGACGGATATGAAGTTGAAGGCTGGATGAGGGTCGAGGTGTGAGGAGAGCTGGGACGGACAGAGGTCGTGCCTTGAGGAGCAGCGCCGCTCTGCCCCAGAGCGATTGTTCCGCTGGACTGCGGGAGGATCTGGTGATTGCCCGACACTGCGGAGTAACTGGGGTGCATGCTGTGGGTGGCGAACGTGAGGGTGGACAGCGTTGTGTGGCGAGACGTGTCGTGCTTCTGGTCCGTGTAGGCACCAGTGGATTGGAGATATAGCGGAATCTGTGAATAGAACGGAGCTGCACTGGACGGCACTGGATGTCCTTCCAAGTTGTCCCTCTGCTGGCCTGCCGCTGGCGGCAACTGCTTGGTGTGACCGGGACCCTCTGCCGGGGAAGTATCATGTTCAATGTCATGGTTGGATGTATGTCCAGTATTGAGGTTTGTCATCTGTTGGTCGGCACCTCCGTCTTGCACTCCTTGATAATCTGCCATCACGTCAGGATTCAGTACGAAAGACTGCTCCGACATCCTGGAATTAATAATGGGCCCAATAACCCGTCCTCTTTCGTAATTCTTCATGGGCGGTTTATAATACTCCACTTGAAACGGCTTCGAACTGGACTCTAGGGAATCCTCAGAGGCACATAAACTAGCACTATTTGGAGCCACTCGCCCGACGATGGGAGTTGCCTTGGGCTGGATCAGCTGAGGCCGAGCGTCCGGTTTGCGTCGTTCTGAAGCCAGTCGAGGTCCGGCGGTCGCAGGACGGCCTCTCCTACCACCAGACCGGTCCGCCACCTCCTCTAGACTGTCGAGACTGGACAGACTGTCGCTGTCGGTCATCTCTCCTGCGTCATACAGGCAGTCTTCCGTGCCCGCCAGCTTGGTGTCCGAGTCCATCTCCTTCTGTATGGCTTTATTGAAACTGTGCAGCGACTTCTGCTGTTCCTCCACCAGCAGCTGCTGATGCTGCTCCAGCTGCTGCTCGAACAGCGACTGGCTGTCCACGTAATTCCTCAGCGACCGGTCCAGCATCTTGGCGTGGTCGTGGTAACGAGTGGTGGCCGGTGCTGACGACTGAGGCCTGAGGTGTCGACTCGAGGAATGGTGGAAGTATGCACGTTGGAGAGGGTCTCCTCCTCCAGTGCTGGACTCGGAGTTCTGCGAACGACTCCTGACCTTGAAACTTCCGCCCAAGGTCATGCTGCTCTGGCGGGAGATCACTGGGCTTCCTCTGATGAGTTTCAGCGCGTCTTCCAGCAAAGTTGTCGTTCGAGTCGGGGAAGATCTGCGACTTCCGGGACGACTTACAGGAATGTTTGCTCTCTGGTATCTTTCGGTGGCGTGCTGTTGTTCCTCTCGTCTCCTAGACAGGATCTCTTGCCTGCGCTTCTCTTCTCGTATGAATACATGCTTTCTCTTTAAAGCTTGTGCTCTGAAAAACAAACATGAAGAGAGTCAGAATCTGATAAGAGGCTAAGAATTTGACAGAGCCATGGGTAAATACCGCAAAATTAATATATTATTGATTGAAATAGTGCTTTGTGTTGCAATGGTAATTTGTGACCAAAAATATACATGAAGATTACCTAGTAAAAACATGATGAAAATTAATTACTACAAAATAGTAACATAAGGATGAATGCATAAATATTTGAATGATTGTTAGAAAATCATGGACAATTATTTGTAATGCTTATCAATGTACCTCCGACGTTTATTAGTCTCTTGTGACAGTCTGCGAGAGCGGGCAATAACATCACCTCTTCCTGTCTGCTTTGCCGCTTTCAGACTTTCCATCTGTTGTTTTTCCACCGTCTTATAGCGCTGTCTGCCAGTGTTAAGAAATATTTCTAAATGGTACATCATGTCAATAGAGATGTCAAAAAACGAAAATGTCCCAGATCTCAACACTACAATATTATAGTATAATAAGTAGCATTTGGTGTGGAATAGAATAGATATATCCATATAGAGGCATATTTAGGAACAACATCAAGTGTGACTCACTCTTAGTTACCTAAAACAAATAATTATTTTAAATGCCCAGTATAAATGATGTCATGTTTATTTTAATTATCATTAGTACCCAAATGTTACTGTCTTTGGGGTTAGTAGTTATAATGTTGCTATATGTACGAGCTAGGATGAGAAAGAAGAAAAAGCCTGAACAAGTATCGACAGATTTTTCTACCTATCAAATAACGGCGAAACAATAGTTATCCTGCCAGGATTAAAATAAATAGTATACGGTTGACAACTGCTTAAAATAGTAAACAATAAACCACTTCAAAATCCAATCATTAATTTGGTGACACATGAGTGATCGCTCAATCAGAAACTCGTCGACAATGACACTGTTTACAAGTGTTTTGAAGAAATCAGACGAACAAAATCCAACAGAATTAAAAGATACGAATATGCCCCGGAAAGCATCTTCATGAATTTATTTGTAGATAAACAGATTCCAGAAAAAATGTTTCAAGATACAGCTACACAATAAGAGGATGAACCTCTTCTTTTGGACGACATGTTCATTTATTTATCGTCCGTCATATTTTTGGAAACTAAGGTCCGCCATATTGTTTCGGCTAACAACATGCGCAGGCATGCAGATTTCGTTGCTCATTTGCGCATCCTGCATGAGTTGTTTCCCTTAGACCATGAAGTTCGAGTCTATAATATTTTTTTTTTTTATGAAATCTAGATCTAATATCGGCATTTTTTATTTTATTATTATTTTATAAAAGTACTAGTAGTCTATAAGTCTGAAATTAATTAATTAATGTACGTATAAAATTTCGTACTTGAGTTCTTGATCTATAAATAAAATATGAATAACGCAAATTATTTAACTAAAAATACCCAAATATCAAATGATAGATCAAAGTAGCGAAGTATTTTATATTTTGTTGATGCCTACAGGAAATGTATGTTACTTTTAATCTTATCAGCATACATGTATACTGAAGGAAGCAAAAAAGTGGTCACTTATAGTAATACTTGTTTATTCCATAGAATACACATTCGCCTGATCAATGTCAAACTGTTTGATCTGATTGGTTCACGTGATCTGAATAAAATCCAATGTACCCTGCGGCCTATAAATAATCAATGCAGTGTCCTAACTTCTGTTGTACCCCTCCATGAAATCCGCACGTGCTTTACAAGGTCTTGAAAAGTCACGTGACATAAAATACTGGTTAATATTTTCTAATCAGAAAAACCGACTCCACTACAGGTCCCCCGAAACACTAACTGCTAGAATCATCACAAGAACTAAGAAGTATCACATAACAACCATACTAATAGAACTACTACACTGGCTACCAATTAGCTGCAAGAATAGACTACACAATTCCAATGGTGTATACAATATTACAAATGTTTAAATGAACTTTCTACTAAGCTGTTAAGTTGGTTATACTTGTCTGAATTCCTCTCTTTCTATCAGTATCAATTTTCTTGCTCCCTACTAGGGCTGAAACGGGTACCCGGGTACGGGTTGGGTACATGTACTACTCGAGTAGTAAATTGATACTTGAGTACTCAAGAGTGATTTCCCCTTTGTAATGGACATATAGATGTTTTTATTTAAAAATTTGTTTTTTTTTCGAAAACTCTATAGGCCTACTATAGGTGCTAAATACGACCGAAAAATTCAGGAAACTGCTTATTTGGCCGTCTCAGATTCAGGTGAGCAGGCCCCTGAACCCCCCTCGTTTGCTCATTTGCTTTGCAACCGAAGGCAAGGCGTTTCCCCAACTTTCAAGCAAGTACTCGCAAGTACTCCAGTACTCGTCAAGTAATTCAACACGAGTACTCGAGTACCAAATGTCCTACCCGTTTCAGCCAAGTTTAGGAAAGCATTTAGCTCTCATTTACACCATAACTATGGTCTACCATCCACACACCTGTACTTTGGATTCTTTTCCACTGGCACATGTCGGCAAGATAAATTTATTGTAGCAGTATCACAAGGGGTATATGTGTTTTTATGCATCCCGTGTGTAGACTAATACGCCTCACCTGCGGCTCGGGGTATAAATCCACACACAGGACGCATAAAAACAAATATACCCCTCGCGACACTGCTACAACTTATAATATATTACAGTACTAGATGATAGATCTGTATGTGACAACCTTTCTACTGTATAAAATATCAAACACAGATTTGTGATTTCATGTCAATAAAATTACATAAAACATGATGGTGCAAGTTATGAATCATTGCACCTTAAAGCCTAATCTTCAACACTTCAAATGTACAGCTGAATCATTATTTGTATACAATAAACTCTATGAAATGGGTCCATAATTGTTCCAAAAGGTCTGTATCGGGTGAAATACTTCTGAGTGTCACTGATCTGTTTGCGGAAAGTCTTCTGTACTAAATTGTGTGACATAGGTCGGTGTACATGAACCAAGGGAAATAACTAGACTGTTGAACTAAACATCCTCACCAATTTTCATATTACATGTACTAACAAAACTGAACACAACTTCATCAGCAATGCAAACCTTTCAGTTTTATTAAGCAAAAGTCTGTGATGACCATGTTACATGATGAGGGTTTAATCATCCACAACAATTCTCCAAGTTACACAGATTGTAACGGCGAGCAAAGACATAGTATAGGCAAACAGTTGCAGCACAGAGGATAGGAAGTAAAAACAGAGTAAACAATTCAACATACATTGGTCTATGTGCACAAAAGACTCTTGACTGGTGTGGCCATTTTATATTAACTCTCTCCATACTGAAGGAACCAAGAGATGCCCTAAAGAGCAGTGCTTGAATTTAATCTAGCACGGAGAGGGTTAAGCCCTTTGCTATGAGAAATTGCCTTGAGAAAGGGTTAAACTACAACATTGTTGTACAGAAAAACATTTAAGTCAGCTTGGATATTGTTTTTGGATTGTTTCGATCAATTTCCATCGATACAACGGACCAATTAGCATGGACCACAATTTTGGTTTGACCATTCGGCATCAAATATAATTACTTTATTTACTGTCCAAATAAAAGGGATGGGAATATGTATCAAATAAACATAAATTAAATCAACTGTTCTCGTAACAAGACCCTGTGAGTCCTCTTGACTCAAATACTCACAATGTACAATGCATAAACGTGACGATAGACATAGGAAACTAACAGAAGTCACTTCAGTGAACCCACAATTATGAGTGGTGAGAAACCTGGCAAAAATAATGTCACTTAAACCTAGCAAATGCACTAAGTACTATATAATTACAGGTATGGTAGCTAGCATTAAAAAACAATAATTATGTCAATGATCAAATCAACAACATGTTTACTTTCATTGCATCTGGCACACATTTGACAGTTCCCGATACATTTTTATTAAAATACAGAAATCCAGATACAGTTTTGTTTGTATGGTGCAATATTTGATACAACATTTTAATTTTACAGGTGTCAAGTTAACAGTTACAAAGAACATCCACCGGCTTTATGAATATCAAAATGAGGCATAGATGGTTATATGGTGATGACCGATAGATTTAGCTAATATTTATAATAAGTTTTAAATAGTCCATGTACGGTTGTACCGGTAGTTTACATAAATTATGTGTAGTCCTATCAATTGACATTCGCATAACAGAAGCGGCTGCTAAATATAATAAAGATCTAGCACCACTACTCAGGTGTCTTTGTAGATACCATTAATTAGAATCATATAGAACATGTCCTATGGTATAAAAGTTAACGGCACCCATGTATAACAGTTATTGAGGTTTGATAATAATTTGGATTTGAGTTTATTGTGATGGAGTTTTAACATAATGGAGTCCAAAAATGTAATATTTGAAGAAGAGAAACAATCATTTATTCGTTAATTAAAAATTATTTAAATTAGTATTTTAATCACTTGTATACATGTACATATATAATGAATGATGATTGATAATGATGATAATTCATGAATACTTTCAAGATAGTAATTAGATTACTGTAAGTCCATTGAGAATTCTTTTTCTTTTACAACATATTATTAAATTATTATTATATATATATGAATAATAACTTTCTTTAATAAATGTCATACATACATATAGATGCAGTTTGATAAGTCAAAATTGGCCAAATTCACAGGAATTAATTTTAAAAAAATCATTGACAACATTAGAGTTATAATAAATTATTTTGGGGGAGAGAAATTTTATGCAACTCTCGTCTTTGTATTTCTTCTCAGTTTGAAAATATAAATTATTACTTTTTCATGAAATTAAAAGTAATCACTCAACAAAATGGAAAATGTGAATACCCGGTATGGTTATACACAAATAATGTCAGTGTCTAATCGAAGAAAGCCATGCATCTAATGTAAAACAATGTTAACGATTTGTTGGGTACAATATTTACAGATCAGTAACGTGATATACGGGTACACAGATAATTATACAACATGCACTTGTCCACTGTCAGATTATTTACAACCCATTGGTGCTTTCAACACTGGGAACAAAACAAATCTCTGTTCACCACATATTTATCATGAAACGTTCCTCCAACACTCAAATAGGTTATAATATATGTACATATATTTTGGAATCAGGTATAGATATTTTCCTTCGTCTATATTCACAATACTATTAGCACCTGCACTGTTGACATTGAATGCTGTGTTGACAACTCTACGACTGCATGAGGTGCATGTGTGGGATAAAACATTCCCAAAGAGATCAGTGTTTAGAATATTGACCAGAGAGTTGTAGTCTTTGCACACATTGGTTGTTTATGCCGCGTTGTTCTCTCTCCGTGTCATACGCGTGGCGATAACATTTGTAAGCCTATGCAATTATTATAATAAGACAAACCTTCCTGCTTTGGTGAGGCGACATAAGATAATGCACTACTGTCATCTGCATGACAGTGATTCACACTGTTATTTCTTGGACGTTTTTCCAGTTCATCCAATGGATACCAGGTTGTCATGTTTTGACAACTTTGCACGTGGCTATCGATAATTGCTTGTATATAACATTCTGCATGCTTAAGGCAGCTGGAGATGCCTTAAAGGGCTGTGCCTGTGCCTAATCTAGTATGGAGAGGGGTAACACTCATGTGGACATGGTTGAACGCTGTGATAAATGGTGCGTCATATCACATCACGCTTCACGTGGCACAAAACGTTGCATAAACTGTCCAAGTGTGCGAAACCTTTAGGTATATTGTACTAGTATTATTCCACTCCTGTGGCGAGCATCGACAATGAGAATAATTTCCAAAGCCACATTAATATGTGAAATAAACCATGTGCCTGGATGAAATTAATTCTGAGCATGTGCAGCAATTACATTGCTGCCCACAACTTGGCTTAACCCTCTCCATGCTGGAGGCAACCAAACATGCCCAGAAGAGCAGTGCCTGCACCTATTCCAGCAGGGAGAAGGTTAATGTGCTCGACCATAACCATGAATATAGCATCCATAGTCAATATATTCAAAAACAAATGTATTATCTCTTTTAAACTTAAAGAATTTTGCTTAGATCCAAACCATGCATTTTTTATGACCCAAAGGTCAATTATTGGGTAAATAACGACTTTCAACCAGAAGTTATCACAGAGTGTACAAATCTGGCAAACACTCAAATATTACAAAGCTACAAATTCCAGTATTGGAAAACTTTGACAAAAGTAACAATAAAGTTGATGATGGACACCAGTCACGTCTACCAAATACACCTGGGTATCCATTCTCGGCCTCTCATAGCCGTAACGATCTCGTAAATGCACACGCTCCATGGCTACGAGATTCCTGATGGTCTCATAATAGATACGAGAGCTTCGAGAAACAATACTCTCACCCAAATCTAGTCTGGTCAATCAATAATAATAGTATATATATATTTTGTAATGGGCATACATACAACAGGAATATATATATATATTTAGGATATATGCAGTTTGAAGACGTGTCATGACTGACCTCTGCTCAGACCACTGGAGTGCAGGTTTAATTATTATCCGATAATTACATTGTTGATATTTATTTATATATATACATAATTTATACACATCAACCTTTATACAAATAATCTATGTGTTAAGATGTTTTACTGTTGTTGTTTTTCTTCGCCTGAATAAAAACCAAGTTTCTGAAATAAAAGCTTAGGAATATTTACATTTAACAATGGTAAGCTTGTTGTTATAGACACGACGTTAATAGTATTTTCTCGAGCGTCTTTAGCTCAAGCAGTTGGTATGACATAATCCCTGAATCGGATATTAACTCTGCGAACTGTCTTCTTGAACCATCTCTCAGTGACGTATCTAACATGTTTAAGCTAACGGAGGTAGTCCTGCCTTCTCTCGACATTTCTGTATTAACGCACGAAGGAGAAACTGTTTTCTTGACAACTCGCGGACTTGCTGAAAATGAAAATTGGTACAATTTGTTACATGAATGAATGAATTAGTAAGGTACATTGTAGTGGGAATATTTCACCCATATGCATTAAACAATGAATATTGATGCATTTAATTTTTATATAAAATATGAAAGAATGAAAATAATGTTTTAAAAAACTACCTTGAAAAGAATTGAATACAAAAATAATTTGATATCTAGGAATGTGATTGAAAGAGAGAATGTGTAACTTATAGTTACAACTTACCTTAAGAAAGACTTCTAAATCTACAGCATTTTTTCTCAAAGCTTCTCCAAGATAATATATAGTATCTTCAATAGCTTGCTCTTCAGCAAAGGCATTTAGTAACCTGTGAACAAAACAGAGCAGTTGTAAATTGGGCATACTTTGTTTATGCGACAGCCAAACAGAATTAAAAGAAATTCCCATTAAAAAAATTAATATTTTAATTTGTTTTTGAAGTGCGCAAGTTGTTGTTGTCGTTGCAGCGATAACTATTCATAAATATGCAGCAATTTTGAGAAAAAATAAATATGGCAGAAATTCTTTTGCTGAGAAATTGATATTCCAATAGTTTTGTTTCATATGTTGCATGTACTTGGCAAACTAGTATACAAGGGTGTATATATAAATGATTGGTACAAGGCCTTAGAGTGTACATCTACTGTCTGCGTATATACTCACTGTCTATATAAGGGTGTTGTTGTCACTACAGCGTCGTCGATATCAAGTTGACTGTTGCTGTCTAACTTCTTGAGAGCATCCTTAACTTCTGTATCTTTCTCCCGTAGTAGATTAACGTTGCGGTCGATATCCTCCTGAAATAGGGAATAATCGTGAAAACATCTCCAAACCAGAAAAATAAAAGTGTGCACAAATTATTGTTTTATGTCACAGCGGCAATATTTCACCCATATGCGATGATTCATTGAATTAGTGTGTTTCATCATAGCAGGAATATTATACCTACATGGGACAATCATAGACAAGAACAAAATATAAGTTTAAAAAGGTGGATTGATTAATTATTTGATTGAATTAATACTTTACGTGGCAGCAGGAATATTTCACCCATAGGTGACGACTACAATGTTAATTTACAATACAGTTAATAATCAGATATGCAAGAAAATAAAACAAGTGGATGTCAAACTGACCTTCTCTCCTTCCAGGTCGTGGATCATTTTCTCCAGTTTGTCCTTGCCGTTCTGAAGGTCTGTCTGCGTCTTCTTCAGGACGTCCATCTCCGCCTATAACAGTCGGCACCACGTCATGTCACCGCTAGATTACGCTCACAATAGTTGTACTAGTATTATTATTATTAGGCAATAGTTATTTGATT